>SZWC01004686.1:127618-137953 GCA_023375785.1 Penium margaritaceum | reverse complement strand
TACATTACGTCTCCTTTTACATCTACATGTATATAGACATCTACATCTAATAAATCCTTTGCCTCCACCTCTACCAATACATATTCCTGCGGATATAGATGTACATGTGGACGTGCATTTGTTTGTACACTTACATCTACATGTGAATTTGCATCACATTTACATCTAAATCTACATCTACATCTACATCTACATTTGATTCTATATCTTTATCTACATGTTTATCTGTAGGTTCATCTATGTCTACGTATACATCTACGCCTACATCCACGTCTATATTTAGGTCCTTATTTATCTCTACATCCACATGCTCATCTACATCTATATCCATACCTCAATCCACATCGTGATCTACCTCTTGTCATCTACTTCTATACGTATGTGTACATCTACATGCACATCTACCGTAGTATCTTTCACATTCACCTGTATCAATACAAAACTTTCAACCTTAAAGCGTGTAAAAAATTCCGTAAGGGTTTGATTGAAACACTAGAATAGATCCAGGTCTGCCCAACCGTCTTATTGTCGAGCAAAACCATTTTTTGTGACCAGCACTTTGAATGTTAACACACTGAAAGAAGTGCTCAAAGCCTTCTGCCATGCCAGCTACCTTTACGCAGATACGCTCGGTTACGGCCGCTTGAGGCTTTGAAGTTCGGATTCTTGAACTTTGAAGCTTCTTGAGCTCTGACAGGTTTACATTTTGTAGATTCGACCTCCACCCATTTTTGGCTTTTCTTGGCACCAAAAGGGGGAAAAGCCCTTTGAATGAAACACCTAGATAATGTGTGGGGTCCAAGTATTCATTTGATTATACAATCTCCATTTTTGGTTTGAAAAGATAGGCGCATGTTAAAACACTACGGTATATCTACATCTACTTAGTTGAGGAACTTATGGACGAGGCATGCTTTGCACGTGCCTATGGCATTCCTATGGCAGGATGTCACGTACGCCAAATCTGCCCTGCTTGTGAGGTGATGGCATGGATCTTTTCCCTGCCACCAACCTTTCAAAGCTGGTTAGTTAGTGGGATACCTGGGCAGAACAAGCCAGTGTAAGTCATATGACAATGACATCTGAGTACAAGTTTCTATTTTTATTGACATCTACTATCGCATAAACATGTCCAATTGAACATATCTATGTACAATTGCTCATATGTACATCAATTGCTCGTATGTACGTCAATTGTCCAATTGCTCGTATGTACGTTAATTGAATCCATAACGCTTTTCATATCTAGATACACAACCATACATTAATCTTCAGNTACACTTATAATCTAGTGCGCATCTACGCCTCGATCTATACCTATACCTAAATCCACATCTACATGTACATTACGTCTCCTTTTACATCTACATGTATATAGACATCTACATCTAATAAATCCTTTGCCTCCACCTCTACCAATACATATTCCTGCGGATATAGATGTACATGTGGACGTGCATTTGTTTGTACACTTACATCTACATGTGAATTTGCATTTACATTTACATCTAAATCTACATCTACATCTACATCTACATTTTATTCTATATCTTTATCTACATGTTTATCTGTAGGTTCATCTATGTCTACCTATACATCTACGCCTACATCCACGTCTATATTTAGGTCCTTATTTATCTCTACATCCACATGCTCATCTACATCTATATCCATACCTCAATCCACATCGTGATCTACCTCTTGTCATCTACTTCTATACGTATGTGTACATCTACATGCACATCTACCGTAGTATCTTTCACATTCGCCTGTATCAATACAAAACTTTCAACCTTAAAGCGTGTAAATAATTCTGTAAGGGTTTGATTGAAACACTAGAATAGATCCAGGTCTGCCCAATCGTCTTATTGTCGAGCAAAACCATTTTTTGTGACCAGCACTTTGAATGTTAACGCACTGAAAGAAGTGCTCAAAGCCTTCTGCCATGCCAGCTACCTTTACGCAGATACGCTCGGTTGCGGCCGCTTGAGGCTTTGAAGTTCGGATTCTTGAACTTTGAAGCTTCTTGAGCTCTGACAGGTTTACATTTTGTAGATTCGACCTCCACCCATTTTTGGCTTTTCTTGGCACCAAAAGGGGGAAAGGCCCTTTGAATGAAACACCTAGATAATGTGTGGGGTCCAAGTATTCATTTGATTAAACAATCTCCATTTTTGGTTTGAAAATATAAGCGCATGTTAAAACACTACGGTATATCTACATCTACTTAGTTGAGGAACTTATGGACGAGGCATGCTTTGCACGTGCCTATGGCATTCCTATGGCAGGATGTCACATACGCCAAATCTGCCCTGCTTGTGAGGTGATGGCATGGATCTTTTCCCTGCCACCAACCTTTCAAAGCTGGTTAGTTAGTGGGATACCTGGGCAGAACAAGCCAGTGTAAGTCATATAACAATGACATCTGAGTACAAGTTTCTATTTTTATTGGCATCTACTTTCGCATAAACATGTCCAATTGAACATATCTATGTACAATTGCTCATATGTACATCAATTGCTCGTATGTACGTCAATTGTCCAATTGCTCGTATGTACGTTAATTGAATCCATAACGCTTTTCATATCTAGATACACAACCATACATTAATCTTCAGCTGCATATTTGTAAGCCAAATGTGCCCAAGACGACTGGAGCAAGCCCAAGACAACTGGAGCAGGTCCAAGACAACTGGAGCAAGGCCAGAAAAACTGGATCAAGGCCAAGACAACCGGAGCGAGGCCAAGACAACTGGAGCAAGGCCAAGACAGCAGGAGCAATGCCAAGACAGTAGGAGCAAGCCCAAGACAACAGGAGCAAGCCCAAGACAAGTTGAGCAAGCACAAGTCAGCTGGAGCAAGCCCAAGACAACTGGAGCAAGGCCAAGAAAACTGGAGCAAGCCCAAGACAACTGGAGCAAGCCCAATCCAACTGGAGCAAGCCCAAGACAACTGGAGCAAGGCCGGGAAAACTGGAGCAAGCCCAAGACAACAGGAGCAAGCCCAATACAACTGGAGCAGGCCCAAGACAACTAGAGCAAGGCCAAGACAACAGGAGCAAGGCCAAGACAATTAGAGCGAGGCCAGGAAAGCTGGAGCAAGACCAAGACAACTGGAGCAATGCCAAGACAGGTGGAGAACATCGAAGACAACTGGAGCAAGGCCAAGACCAATGGAGCAAGCCCAAGATAGCTGGAGCAAGCCCAAATCAACTGGCCAAGCCCAAGAAAACTAGAGGAAGCCTAAGACAACTGGAGCAAGACCAAGAGATTTGGAGCAAGCCCAAAAAAACTGGAGCAAGCCCAAGACAACCGGAACAATGCTATGAAAACTCGAGCAAGCCCAAGACCACTGGAGCAAGCCCAAGACAAATGGAGCAGGCCCAAGACAACTGGAGCAAGGCCAAGACAACTGGAGCAAGTCCAAGACAACTGGAGCAGGGCTAAGACAACTGAGCAAGCACAAGACAACTGGAGCAAGCCCAAGACAACTGGAGCAAGCCTAAGACAAGTGGAGCAGGCCCAAGACAACTGGAGCAAGGCCAAGACAAGTGGAGCAAGGCCAAGAAAACTGGAGTAAGCTCAAGACAACTAGAGTAATGCCAAGACAGCTGGAGCAAGCCCACAACAACTGAAGCAAGGCGAAGACCAGTGGAGCAAGCCCAAGACAACTGGAGCAAGCCCAAGACAACTGGGGCAAGCCCAAGACAACTGGAGGAAGCTTAAGACAACTGAAGCAAGACCAAGACAATTGGAGCAAGCCCAAGACAACTGGAGCAAGCCCAAGACAACTGGGGCAAGCCCAAGACAACTGGAGGAAGCTTAAGACAACTGAAGCAAGACCAAGACAATTGGAGCAAGCCCAAAACAACTGGATCAAGCCAAAGACAACTCGAGCGATGCCAGGAGAATTCAAGCAAGCCCAAGACAACTGGAGCAAGCCCAAGATAATTGGAGTAGGCCCAAGACAACTGGAGCAATTCCAAGACAACTAGAGCAAGGCCAAGATAAATGGCGCAATGCCAAGATAACTGGAGCAAGGCCAAGACAGTTGTAGCAAGCCCAAGACAACTGGAGCAAGGCCAAGACAACATGAGCAAGACCAAGACACCTGGAGCAGGCCCAAAACAACTGGAGCAAGGCCAAGACAACGGGAGTAAGGCCAAGAGAACTGGAGCACGCCGAAGACAACTCGAGCAAGTTGAAGACAACTAGAGCAAGCCCAAGACACCTCGAGCAAGCCCAATACAGCAACGGCAAGCCCGATACAACAGGGGAAAGCCCAAGATAACTGGAGCTAGCCTAAGACAACTGGAGCAAGGGCAAGACAATTGGAGCAAAACCAAGACAACTAGAGCAATCCGAAGACAACTAGAGCAAGGCTTGGAAAACCCAAGCAAGCTCAAGCCAACTGGAGCAAGCCCAAGACAATTGGAGCAGGCCCAAGACAACTTGAGAAAGCCCAAGACAACAGGAGAAATGCCACGACAGCTGGAGCAAGCCCAAGAAAACCGGAGCAAGGCCTACATCACCAGAGCAAGTCCAAGATAACTGGAGAAAACCCAAGACAACTGGGGCAAGCCCAAGACAACTATAGGAAGCCTAAGACAACTGGAGCAAGACCAAGACAATTGGAGCAAGCCCAAAACAACAAGAGCAAGCCCAAGACAACTAGAGCAAGCCCAAGACAACTGGAGCAAGCCCAAGACAACTGGAGCAGACCCAAGATAACTAGAGCAAGGCCAAGACAATGGGAGCAAGGCCAAGAAAACTGGAGCAAGCCCAAGACAATTGGAGCAGGCCCAAGACAACTAGAGCAAGGCCAAGACAACTAGAGCAAGGCCAAGACAATGGGAGCAAGGCCAAGAAAACTGGAGCAAGCCCAAGACAATTGGAGCAGGCCCAAGACAACTAGAGCAAGGCCAAGACAACTAGAGCAAGGCCAAGACAGTTGGAGCAAGGCCAAGGCAACTGGAGCAAGGCCAAGATAGTTGGAGCAAGCCCAAGACAACAGGAGCAAGGCCAAGACAACTGTAGCAAGCCCAAGAGAGCTGGAGCAGGCCCAAAACAAGTGGAGCAAGGCCAAGACAACTGGAGCAAGGCCAAGACAGTTGGAGCAAGGCCAAGGCAACTGGAGCAAGGCCAAGATAGTTGGAGCAAGCCCAAGACAACAGGAGCAAGGCCAAGACAACTGTAGCAAGCCCAAGAGAGCTGGAGCAGGCCCAAAACAAGTGGAGCAAGGCCAAGAAAACTGGAGAAAGCCCAAGACAACTGGAGCAAGCTCAGGACAACTGGAGCAAGCCCAAGACAACTGGAGCAAGCCCAAGAGAGCTGGAGCAGGCCCAAAACAAGTGGAGCAAGGCCAAGAAAACTGGAGAAAGCCCAAGACAACTGGAGCAAGCTCAGGACAACTGGAGCAAGCCCAAGACAACAGGAGCAAGGCCAAGAAAACTGGAGCCAGCCCAAGACAACTAAAGCAAGCCCAATACAACTTGAACAGGCCCAAGACAACTGGAAAAGCCCAAGACAACTGGAGCATGCCCAAAAAAACTGGAGCAAGGCGAAGACAACTTGAGGAAGGCCAAGACAACAGGACCGAGGCCAAGACATCAAGAGCAAGGCCAAGACAACTGGAGCAATGCCAAGACAGCTAGAGCAAGGCCAAGACAACTGGAGCAAGGCCAAGACCACTAGAGGAAGCCCAAGACAATTGGAGCAAGCAGAAGAAAACTGGCCAAGCCCAAGACAACTGGAGGAAGCCTAAGACAACTGGAACAAGACCAAGACAACTGGAGCAAGCCAAAAACAAATAGAGCAAGCCCAAGACAACAGGAGCAAGGCAAAGCAACGTCGAGCAAGCCCAAGACAACAGGAGCAAGCCCAAGACAAATGGAGCTGGCTTAAGACAACTCAAGCAAGGCCAAGAAATCTGGAGAAAGGCCAAGGCAACTGAAGCAAGCCCAAGACAACTGGAGCAATGCCAACACAACGCGAGCAAGCCCAAGAGAACTGGAGCAAGCCCAAGACAACTGGGGGAATCCCTAGACAACTGGAGCAAGCCTAAGACAACTAGAGCAAGGCCAAGACAACACGAGCAAGCCCAAGACAATATGAGCAAGCCCAAGACATCTGAAGCAAGCCTAAGAAAACTGGAGCAAGGCCAAAACAACTCGAGCAAGCCCAAGACACCTGGAGCAGGCCCATGACAACTGGAGTAAGGCCAAGACAACTGGAGCAAGGCCAAGACAACTGCAGCACGCCCAAGACAACTTGAGCAAGCTCAAAACAACTTGAGCAAGTCCAAGACAACTGGAGCAAGGCCAAGAAAACCGGAGCAAGCCCAAGACGACTGGAGCAAGTTCAAGATAACAGGCGCAAGCCTAAAACAACTGGAGCAGGCCCAAGACAGCGGGAGCAGGCCCAAGAAAACTAGAGGAGGCCCAAGACAACTGGGAAAAGGCCAAGACAACTAGAACAAGACCAGGACAACTGGAGCAAGCCAAAGACAACTGAAGCAGGCCTAAGAAAACTGGAGCAAGGCCAAGACAACTGGAGCAAGGCCAAGTCAACTAGAGCAAGTCCAAGACAAGAGGAGCAAGGCCAAGACAGTTGGAGCAAGCCCAAGACGACTAGAGCCTGGCCAAGACAACTGGAGCAAGCCCACAAGAACTAGAGCAAGGCCAAGACAACTAGAGCAAGCCCAAGACAACTGGAGCAAGCCTAAGACAAGGAAAGCAAGGCCAAGACAGCTGGATCAAGCCTAAGACAACTGGAGCAAGCCCAAGACATCTAGAGCAAGCCCAAGAAAATAGGAGCAAAGCCAAGACAACTGGAGCAGTCCCAAGACACCTGGAGCAAGCCCTAAACGACTAGAGCAAGGCCAAGACAACTGGAGCAAGCCCAAGACAACTGGAGCAAGCCCAAGGCATTTGGAGCAAGCCCAAGACAACTGAAGCAAGGCAAGAAAAACTGGAGCAAGCCCAAGAAAACTGGAGCAAGCCCAATACAACTGGAGCAGGCCCAATACATTTGGAGCAAGGCCAAGACAACTACAGCAAGGCCAAGACAACTGGAGCCAGCCCAAGACAACTGGAGCAGGCCCAAGACAATTGGAGCAAGGCCAAGACAACTACAGCAAGGCCAAGACAACTGGAGCCAGCCCAAGACAACTGGAGCAGGCCCAAGACAATTGGAGCAAGGCCAAGACAACTGGAGCAAGGCCAAGACCACTGGAGCAAGCCCAAGACAACTGGAGCAAGCCCAAGACAACTGGGGCAAGCCCAAGATAAC
The DNA here is from genome assembly GCA_023375785.1 of Penium margaritaceum. Classification (NCBI taxonomy): domain Eukaryota; kingdom Viridiplantae; phylum Streptophyta; class Zygnematophyceae; order Desmidiales; family Peniaceae; genus Penium; species Penium margaritaceum. The sequence goes on along the minus strand of SZWC01004686.1, from coordinate 130,664 downwards.
TGGACCAAGACTATGACAACTGGAGTAAGGCCAAGACTATTGGAGCAAACCCAAGGCAACAGGAGCAAGCCCAAGACAACTAAAGCAAGGCCTAGAAAACTCGAGCAAGTGAAGGAAAACAGGAGCAAGTCCAAGACAACTGGAGCAGGCCCAAGACAACTAGAGAAAGCAAAAGACAACTTGAGCAATGCCAAGACAGTTGGAGCAAGCCCATGACAACTGGAGCAAGGCCAAGACCACCGGAGCAAGTCCAAGACAACTCGAGCAAACCCAAGACGAATGGGGCAAGCCCAAGATGACTAGAGGAAGCCTAAGACAACTAGAGCAAGACCAAGACTATTGGAGCAAGCCCAAAACAACTAGAGCAAGACCAAGACAATTGGAGCAAGGCCAAGACAAGTGGAGCAAGCCCAAGACAATTGGAGCAAGCCCAAGACAGCTGGAGCTGGCCGAATACAACTGGAGCAAAGCCAAGACAATTGGAGCAAGGCCAAGAGACATGAAGCAAGCCCAAGACAACTGGAGCAAGCCCAAGACAACCAGAGAAAGGCCAAGACAACTGGAGCCAGCCCAAGACAACAGAAGCAGGCCCAACACAACTGAAGCAAGGCCAAGACAACTGGAGAAAGGCCAAGAAAACCGGAGCGAGGCCAAGACAACTGGAGCATGGCTAAGACAACTGGCGCAATGCCAAAACAACCGGAGCAAGCCCAAGACAACTGAAGCAAGGCCAAGGCCAGTGGAGCAAGACCTAGACAACGGGAGCAAGCCCAAGACAACTGGCCAAGCCCAAGACAACTTGAGGAAGCCTAAGACAACTGCAGCAAGACCAAGACAATTGGAACAAGCCCAAAACAACTGGAGCAAGTCCAAGACAACTAGAGTAAGGCCAAGCAAATTCGAGCAAGGCCAAGGCAACTGGAGCAAGGCCAAGATAGTTGGAGCAAGCCCAAGACAACTGGAGCAAGGCCAAGACTACTGGAGCAAGCCCAAGACAGCTGGAGCAAGCCCAAGACAACTGGAGCAAGGCTTAGACAGTTGAAGCAAGGCCAAGACAACTCGAGTAAGCCTAAGACAACTGGAGCAAGCCCAAGACAACTGGAGCAAGCCCAAGACAACAGGAGCAAGGCAAGAAAAACGGGATCAAGCCCAAGACAACTAGAGCGAGCCCAATACAACTAGAGCAGGCCCAAGACAACAAGAGCAAGGCCAAGACAAGTAGAGCAAGGCCAAGAATACTGGAGCAAGCCCAAGACAACTTGAGCAGGCCCAAGAGAACTGGAGCAAGGCAAAAACAACGAGAGCAAGGCCAAGACAACCAGAGCAAGGCCAAGACAACAAGAGCAAGGCCAAGACAACTGGAGAAATGCCACGTCAGCTGGAGCAAGCCCAAGAAAACAGGAGCAAGGCCAAGACCACTTGAGAAAGCCCAAGACAACGGCAGCAAGCCCAAGACAATTGGCCAAGCCCAAGACAACTTGAGGAAGCCTACGACAACTGGAGCAGGACCAAGACAACTGGAGCAAGCCCAAAAGAACTGGAGCAAGCCCAAGACAGCTGGATCAAGGCCAATCAAAATTGAGCAAGCCCTAGATAACAGGAGCAAGCCCAAGACAACTGGAGCAAGCCCAAAAGAACTGGAGCAAGCCCAAGACAGCTGGATCAAGGCCAATCAAAATTGAGCAAGCCCTAGATAACAGGAGCAAGCCCAAGACAAATGGAGCTGGCCCAAGCCAAATGGAGCAAGCCCAAGACAACTGGGGCAATCCCAAGACAACTGGAGCAAGCATAAGAGAACACGAGCAAGGCCAAGACAACAGGAGCAAGCCCAAGACAGCTGGATCAAGCCCAAGACAGCTAGAGCAAGCCAAAGAAAAGTAGAGCAAGGATAAGACAAGTCGAGCAAGCCCAAGACACCTTGAGCAGGCCCAAAACAACTGGAGCAAGCCCAAGACAGCTGGATCAAGCCCAAGACAGCTAGAGCAAGCCAAAGAAAAGTAGAGCAAGGATAAGACAAGTCGAGCAAGCCCAAGACACCTTGAGCAGGCCCAAAACAACTGGAGTAAGGCCAAGACAACTGGAGCAAGGCCAAGACAACTACAGCACGCCCAAGGCAAATCAAACAAGCTCAAAACAACTGGAGCAAGTTCAAGACAACTGGAGCAAGGCCAAGACAACCGGAGCAAGCCCAAGACAACTGGAGCAAGCCCAAGATAACTGGAACAAGCCTAAGACAACTGGAGCAGGCCGAAGACAGCTAGAGCAAGCCTAAGACAACTAGAGGAGGCCCAAGACAACTAGAACAAGGCCAAGCCAACTGGAACAAGGCCAAGACAACTGGAGCAAGACAAAGACAACTTGAGCAAGCCCAAGAAAATTGGAGCAAGGACAAGGCAACTCGAGCAAGGCTAAGACAATTGGAGCAAGTCCAAGACAACCGGAGCAAGGCCAAGACAGTTGGAGCAAGCCCAAGACAACTAGAGCAGGGCCAAGACAACTGGAGCAAGCCCTCGAGAACTAGAGCAAGGCCAAGACAACTGGGGCAAGCCCAAGACAACTGGAGCAAGCCTAAGACAAGTGGAGCAAGGCCATGACATCTGGATCAAGCCCAGGACAACTGGAGCAAGCCCAAGACGACTAAAGCAAGCCCAAGAAAACTGGAGCAAAGCCAAGACAACTGGAATAAGCCCAAGACACCTGGAGCAAGCCCTAAACAACTGGAGCAAGGCCAAGACATCTGGATCAAGGCGAAGACAACTGGAACAAGCCCAGGAAAACTAGAGCAAGCTCAAGACAACTGGAGCAAGGCCAAGACAACTGGAGCAATGCCAAGAAAACTGGAGCAAGCCAAAAGACAACTGGAGAAAGCCCAAGACAATTGGAGCAAGCCCAAGACAACTGAAGCAAGGCTAGGAAAACTGGAGCAAGCTCAAGACAACTGGAGCAATCCCAATACAACTGGAGCAGGCCTTATACAACTGGAGCAAGGCCAAGACAACTACAGCAAGGCCAAGACAACTGGAGCAAGCCCAAGACAACTGGAGCA
>SZWC01004686.1:87860-101281 GCA_023375785.1 Penium margaritaceum | reverse complement strand
ACGCACTTATACGTACTTACATGCACTCACACACTCACATGCACTTACACGGACTTACAAGCACTTACACGTACTTATACACACTCACACGCACTCACACGCACTCACACACACTTACAAACACTTACACACACTTACACGCACTTACATATACTTATAGGCACTTGCACGTACTCATACGCACTTTCACGGACTTACATGCACTTACACACATTTACAGACACTTACACGTACTCACATGCACTCACATGCACTTACACACACTTACACGAACTTATACGCATTTACACGCAATAACACACACTTACAAGCACTTACACGCACTTACACGCATATACACGTACATACACGCACTCATACACACTTACACACACTTACATGCACTTACACCTACTTACACGAACGTACATGAACTCACACGCACTAACAGGCACCTGAACACACTTACACACACTTACACGCACTAATACGCACTCACACGCACTCACACGCACTTACACGCACTCACACACACTTACACGTACTTACATACACTTACACGCACTTATATGCACTTACATGCACTCACATATACTCACACGCACTTACACGCACTCACGCAATCACACATACTCACACGCACTTACACGCAGTTACACGCACTTACATGCACTAACACGCACTAACATGCACTTATACACACTTACACGCACTTACACACACTTACACGTACTTATACGCACTTACACACACTCACACGTACTCACACGCACTCACACGCACTTACGCGTACTCAGACGCACTTCTATGCACTTACACGCACTCACATGTACTCACACGCACTCACATGGACTTACAACACTTAGACGCACTTATACACACTTACACGCACTCACACGCACTTGCACGCACTGACACACACTTATACACGCTTATACACACTTACACGCACTTACACGCACTTACACACACTTACACGCACTTACACGTACTTACACGCACTTACACGCACTCACACGTACTCACACGCACTCACACGCACTTACGCGTACTCAGACGCACTTCTATGCACTTACACGCACTCACATGTACTCACACGCACTCACATGGACTTACAACACTTAGACGCACTTATACACACTTACACGCACTCACACGCACTTGCACGCACTGACACACACTTATACGCGCTTACACACACTTACACGCACTCACACGCACTTACACGCACTTACACGCACTTACACACACTTACACGCACTTACACGTACTTACACGCACTTACACGCACTCACACGTACTCACACGCACTCACACGCACTTACGCGTACTCAGACGCACTTCTATGCACTTACACGCACTCACATGTACTCACACGCACTCACATGGACTTACAACACTTAGACGCACTTATACACACTTACACGCACTCACACGCACTTGCACGCACTGACACACACTTATACGCGCTTACACACACTTACACGCACTCACACGCACTTACACGCACTTACACGCACTTACACACACTTACACGCACTTACATACCCTCACACACACTCATATGCACTTACACACACTTACACACACTTACACGTAATTACACGGACTTACACGTACTTACACGTACTTCCACACACTTACACACACTTACACACACTTAAACGTACTTGCAGGTACTCACACGCACTTACACCAACTTACATGCACTTACACGCACTTACACACACTTACACACACTTGCACACACTGACACGTACTTACACATACTTACACACAATTATACACACCTGCATGTACTTAGACGCTCTTGCACGTATTCACATACACTTACACGGACTTACACGCACTTACTCACACTTATACTCACTTACACGCACTCACACGTACTCACACGCACGTACACACACTTACACACACTTACATGCACTTACAAGCACTTACAAGCACTTACACGCACGTCCACGCACTCACACGCACTTATATGGACTTACACAGACTTACACGCACTTACACATACATACACACACTTACAGGCACTTAGATGCACTTACACGGACTTACATGTACTTACACATACATACACATCCTTACACACACTCACACACACTTACACACACTTACACACACTTCCATGCACTTACATGCACTCGCACGCACTTACACGGACATACATGCTCTCGCATGCACTTACACGGACTTACACGGACTTACACGCACTTATACACATTCACATGTAGTCACACGCACTCACACGCACGCACACACACTTACACACACTTACACAAACTTACACACACTAACACATACTTACACGCACTTGCACGGACTCACAGGTACTTACACGGACTTACACGCACTTACATGTACTAACACACGCTTACACGCACTCACACACACTCACACGCACTTACATGCACTTACACGTACTTACTCATACTTATATGCAATTACACGCACTTACACACACTTACACACACTTACACGCACTTACACGTACATACACACACTTACATGCACTTACACGCACTTACACACACTTATACGTAATTACATGTACTTATACGTACTTACGTGCACTTACACACACTCACACGTTCTTGCATGTACTAACACGTACTAACACACACTTACACACACTCACACGCACTTACACACACTCACACGCACTTACACGTACTCACACGCATGTACACATACTTATACGTACTTACACATAGGTACACACACTTACACATACTTATCGTACTTATACACTCTTTAACCCACTCACACACACTTACATGCACTCACACACATTTACACGTACTTACACATACTTACACGTACTTACACACACTTACACACACTCACACACACTTACACGCACTCACACAAATTTACACGTACTTACACACACTTACACACACTCACACACACTTACACGCACTCACACAAATTTACACGTACTTACACACACTTACACACACTCACACACACTTACACGCACTCACACAAATTTACACGTACTTACACACACTTACACACACTCACACACACTTACACGCACTCACACAAATTTACACGTACTTACACACACTTACACACACTCACACACACTTACACGCACTCACACAAATTTACACGTACTTACACACACTTACACACACTCACACACACTTACACGCACTCACACAAATTTACACGTACTTACACACACTTACACACACTCACACACACTTACACGCACTCACACAAATTTACACGTACTTACACACACTTACACACACTCACACACACTTACACGCACTCACACAAATTTACACGTACTTACACACACTTACACACACTCACACACACTTACACGCACTCACACAAATTTACACGTACTTACACACACTTACACACACTCACACACACTTACACGCACTCACACAAATTTACACGTACTTACACACACTTACACACACTCACACACACTTACACGCACTCACACAAATTTACACGTACTTACACACACTTACACACACTCACACACACTTACACGCACTCACACAAATTTACACGTACTTACACACACTTACACACACTCACACACACTTACACGCACTCACACAAATTTACACGTACTTACACACACTTACACACACTCACACACACTTACACGCACTCACACAAATTTACACGTACTTACACACACTTACACACACTCACACACACTTACACGCACTCACACAAATTTACACGTACTTACACACACTTACACACACTCACACACACTTACACGCACTCACACAAATTTACACGTACTTACACACACTTACACACACTCACACACACTTACACGCACTCACACAAATTTACACGTACTTACACACACTTACACACACTCACACACACTTACACGCACTCACACAAATTTACACGTACTTACACACACTTACACACACTCACACACACTTACACGCACTCACACAAATTTACACGTACTTACACACACTTACACACACTCACACACACTTACACGCACTCACACAAATTTACACGTACTTACACACACTTACACACACTCACACACACTTACACGCACTCACACAAATTTACACGTACTTACACACACTTACACACACTCACACACACTTACACGCACTCACACAAATTTACACGTACTTACACACACTTACACACACTCACACACACTTACACGCACTCACACAAATTTACACGTACTTACACACACTTACACACACTCACACACACTTACACGCACTCACACAAATTTACACGTACTTACACACACTTACACACACTCACACACACTTACACGCACTCACACAAATTTACACGTACTTACACACACTTACACACACTCACACACACTTACACGCACTCACACAAATTTACACGTACTTACACACACTTACACACACTCACACACACTTACACGCACTCACACAAATTTACACGTACTTACACACACTTACACACACTCACACACACTTACACGCACTCACACAAATTTACACGTACTTACACACACTTACACACACTCACACACACTTACACGCACTCACACAAATTTACACGTACTTACACACACTTACACGCACTTACACACACTTACATGTACTTACATGCACTTACACACACTTACACGCACTTACACGCACTTACACTTACTTACATGCACTTACCCGCATTTACACGCAGTTACACGTACTTCCACACATGTACACGCACTAACACGCACTTACCAATACTTACACGCAATTAAACAAACTTACACGCACTTACACGCACTTACACGCACTTACACGCACTTACAGGTACTTACATGCACTTGTATGCACTTACACACACTTACACGCAGTTACACACACTTACACATACTTACACGCACTTACACGCACTTACAGGTACTTACATGCACTTGTATGCACTTACACACACTTACACGCAGTTACACACACTTACACATACTTACACACACTTAAACACACTTACACGCACTTACACGCACTTAGACGAACGTACACGTATTGACACGCACTTACACGCACTTACACGCACTTACATGCACTTACACATACTTACACGTACTTACACATACTTACACACACTTACACGCAGTTGCACGCACTTACAAGCAATTACACACACTTACATGTACTTACATGCACTTACACACACTTACATGCACTTACACGCACTCATACACACTTCTATGCACTTACACAAACGTACACGTATTTACATGCACTTACATGCACTAACACGTACAGACACATACTTACACACACTTACACAAACTTTCACGCACTTACACACACTTACACGCTCTTACACACACTTACATGCACTTAGGCACACTTGCATGCACTTGCATACCCTTACGCACACTTACACGTACTTGCATGCACTTACACACACTTATATACAATTACACACACTTACAAGTACTTACACGCACTTACACATGCTTACACACACTTAGACGCACTTACATGCACTTACATGCACTTACACGCCCTTACACGCACTTACACACACTAACATGCACTTACATGCACTTACACACACTTATATACACTTACACACACTTACAAGTACTTACACGCACTTACACACGCTTACACACACTTAGACGCACTTACACACACTTACACGCACTTACACGCACTTACATGCACTTACACGCCCTTACACGCACTTACACACACTTACACGCTCTTACACACACTTACATGCACTTAGGCACACTTGCATGCACTTGCATACCCTTACGCACACTTACACGTACTTGCATGCACTTACACACACTTATATACACTTACACACACTTACAAGTACTTACACGCACTTACACACGCTTACACACACTTAGACGCACTTACACACACTTACACGCACTTACACGCACTTACATGCACTTACACGCATATACACAAACTTACGTGCACTTACACGCACTTACACGCACTCACATGCACTCACACACTCTCACACGCACTCACATACACTTACACGCACTTACACGTACTTACACGCAATGGCACGCACTTACACGCACTTACACGCACTGACACAAACTCACATGTTCTTTCACGTTCTTTCACAAATGTACACAAGCTTACACGCACTTACACAAATGTACACAAACGTACACGCACTTACACACACTTACACATATGTACACACACTTACACGCACTTAAATGCACTTACATGCACTTACACGTACTTACACGCACTTACACAAATGTACACAAACGTACACGCACTTACACACACTTACACATATGTACACACACTTACACGCACTTAAATGCACTTACATGCACTTACACGTACTTACACGCACTTACACGCATTTACACGCACTTACACGCACTTACACGGACTTCAACATACTTACACGCATTTATACGCGCTTACACACATTTACACACACTTACATGCACATACACGTACTTACACGTACTTACATACACTTACACACAATTACATGCACTTGGACGTACTTACACGCACATACACGCACTTACACACACTTACAAGTACTTACACATACTTACTGGTGTTTACACGCACTTACACACACTTACACGCACTTACACATACTTACACTCACTTACACTCACTTACATGCACTTACACGCACTTACACGTACTTACATGCACTTATACATATTTACACGCACTTGCGCGTACTTACATGCACTTACACGCACTTACACGCACTTACACAGTTTTACACGTACTTACAAGAACCTACACGTACTTACACATACTTCCACATACCTACACGCACTTCCACACACTTACACACACTTACACACACTTACACCCACTTACACTCACTTACACCCACTTACACGCACTTACACGCACTTACACGTACTTACACGCACTTACACGCATTTACACGCACTTACACGCACTTACACGGACTTCAACATACTTACACGCACTTATACGCGCTTACACGCATTTACACACACTTACATGCACATACACGTACTTACACGTACTTACATACACTTACACACAATAACATGCACTTGGATGTACTTACACGCACATACACGCACTTACACACACTTATAAGTACTTACACGTACTTACCGGTATTTACACGCACTTACACACACTTACACGCACTTACACATACTTACACTCACTTACACTCACTTACATGCACTTACACGCACTTACACGTACTTACACGTACTTACACATATTTACACGCACTTGCGCGTACTTACATGCACTTACACGCACTTACACGTACTTACACAGTTTTACACGTACTTACAAGAACCTACACGTACTTACACATACTTCCACATACCTACACGCACTTCCACACACTTACACACACTTACACACACTTACACAAACTTACACGTACCTACATGCACTTAAACACCCTTACACACACTTACACATACTCACACACACTTACATGCACTTACACGCACTTACACACAGTTATACGTACTTACACGCACTTATACGTACTTACATGCACTTACACACTCACATGCACTTACACGGACTTACAAGCACTTACACGTACTTATACACACTCACACGCACTCACACGCACTCACACACACTTACAAACACTTACACACACTTACATGCACTTACATATACTTATAGGCACTTGCACGTACTCATACGCACTTTCACGGACTTACATGCACTTACACACATTTACAGACACTTACACGTACTCACATGCACTCACATGCACTTACACACACTTACACGAACTTACACGCATTTACACGCAATAACANACGCACTTATACGTACTTACATGCACTCACACACTCACATGCACTTACACGGACTTACAAGCACTTACACGTACTTATACACACTCACACGCACTCACACGCACTCACACACACTTACAAACACTTACACACACTTACACGCACTTACATATACTTACAGGCACTTGCACGTACTCATACGCACTTTCACGGACTTACATGCACTTACACACATTTACAGACACTTACACGTACTCACATGCACTCACATGCACTTACACACACTTACACGAACTTACACGCATTTACACGCAATAACACACACTTACAAGCACTTACACGCACTTACACGCATGTACACGTACATATACGCACTCATACACACTTACACACACTTACATGCACTTACACCTACTTACACGAACGTACATGAACTCACACGCACTAACAGGCACCTACACGCACTTACACACACTTTCACGCACTAATACGCACTTACACGCACTCACATGCACTTACACGCACTCAAACACACTTACACGTAGTTACATACACTTACACGCACTTACATGCACTCACATATACTCACACGCACTTACACGCACTCACACGCAATCACACATACTCACACGCACTTACACGCAGTTACACGCACTTACATGCACTAACACCTACTAACATGCACTTATACACACTTACACGCACTTACACACACTTACACGTACTTATACGCACTTACACACACTCACACGTACTCACACGCACTCACACGCATTTACGCGTACTTAGACGCACTTATATGCACTTACACGCACTCACATGTACTCACACGCACTCACATGGACTTAGAACACTTAGACGCACTTATACACACTTACACGCACTCACACGCACTTGCACGCACTGACATACACTTATACACGCTTATACACACTTACACGCACTCACACGCACTTACACACACTTACACACACTTACACACACTCACACATTCTTACACGTACTTACACAGACTTTCACACACTTACACAGACATACACACACTTACACACACTCACACATTCTTACACGTACTTACACAGACTTTCACACACTTACACAGACATACACACACTTACACACACTCACATGCACTTACACGCACTTACACGCACTTACACGTACTTACACGCACTCACACGGACTTACAGGGACTTGCATGCACTTCCACATACTTACACGCACTTACACGCGCTTACACACACTCACACGCACTTACACGCACTTACACACACTTACACGCACTTACATACCCTCACACACACTCATACGCACTTACACACACTTACACGCACTTACACGCACTTACACACACTTACACGCACTTACATACCCTCACACACACTCATATGCACTTACACACACTTACACACACTTACACGTAATTACACGGACTTACACGTACTTACACGTACTTATACACACTTACACACACTTACACACACTTAAACGTACTTGCAGGTACTTACACGCACTTACACCAACTTACATGCACTTACACGCACTTATACACACTTACACGTACTCACACGTACTCACACATACTCACACACACTTACACAAACTTACACAAACTTACACACGCTTACACGCACTTGCACGCCCTCACACGCAGCTTACACAGACTTACACGAACTTATACATACTTACACACACGTACACGCTCTCACATGCACTCACACGTACTCACACTTTCACGTACTTACATGCACTTACATGTACTTACACGCAATTACACGTACCCACACGTACTTACACGCACTCACACATACTCACACGCACTCACACGCATTTACACATACGGACACAAACAAAAACATACTTACACGCACATGCACACACATACACGCACTTACACACACTTATACACACTCACACACACTCACATGCACTTACATGCACTTACACATACTTATACACACTTACACACACTCATACGCACTCACACACACTTTCACATACCTACACGCACTTATACGTACTTACTCACACTTACACTCACTTACAACCACATACAAGCACTTACAAGCACTTACACGCACTTCCACGTACTCACACGCACACACGCACTTTCACGGACTTACACGGACTTACACACACTTACACATACTTACACGCACTTACACACACTTACACGCACTCACACGGACTTACACGCACTTGCACACACTTACACACACTTACACGTACTCACACACACTTACACACACATACGTGTACTTACACACACTTACAAGTACTTACAGGCACTTACACGCACTCACACGCACTTACACGGACTTACACGTACTTACACACACTCACACATACTCACACACACTCACTTACACTTATTCGCACTTACATGTACTTAAACGCACTTACATGCACTCACACATACTCACACCTACTCACATGCACTAACACGCACTCACACACATGTACACGGACTTACACACATTTACACACACTTAGAGACACTTACACGCACTTACACGTACTTACACGCACTTACACACACTAATACACAATTACACGTACTCGCATGCACATACACACACTCACATGCATTTACACGCACTTACACACACTTACACACACTAACACACACTTACACAAACTTACACGCACTTACATGCCCTTATACGCACTCACACGCAGTAACCCGTACTTACACGAACTTACACACACTTACACGCACTTGCACGCAATTACACGTAAGTACACACACTTACACGCACTTACATGCACATACACACACTTACATGTACTCACACGTACCTCAAGGCACATATACACACTCACACGCGCTCACACACACTTATACACACTTACATGTACTTACACACACTTACATGTACTTACACACACTTACATGTACTCACACGTACCTCAAGGCACATATACACACTCACACGCGCTCACACACACTTATACACACTTACATGTACTTACACACACTTACATGTACTTACACGTAATAACACACACTGACACGCACTTACATGCACTTACAAACACTTTCACGCACTTACACACACTTACACGCACTGACACGCACTTACACACACTTACATGCACTTTCATGGACTTACATGCACTTACACACATTTACACACACTTACACGCACTCACATGCACTCACATGCACTTACACACACTTACACAAACTTACACGTATTTACACGCAATGACACACACTTATAAACACTTACACAGACTTACACACACATACACATACATACATGCACTTACACACACTTACACGCACTTACATGTACTTACATGCACTTACACACATTTACACACACTTACACGCACTCACATGCACTCACATGCACTTACACACACTTACACAAACTTACACGTATTTACACGCAATGACACACACTTATAAACACTTACACAGACTTACACACACATACACATACATACATGCACTTACACACACTTACACACACTTACATTTACTTACACCTACTTACACACACTTACATGAACTCACAGGCACTTACAGGCACCTACACGCACTTACAAGAACTCACATGCACTTACACGCACTCACACGCACTTACATGCACTCACAGGCATTTACACACACTTACACGCACTTACATGCACTTACACGCACGTATATGCACTTACACGTACTCACACGTACTCACACGCACTTACGCGCACTTACTCGCATTCACACATACTCACACACACTTACACGCAGTTACACGCACTTACATGCACTAACACGCACTAACACGCACTTACACGCACTTGCAGGCACTTCCACATATTTACACACACTTACACGTACTTACACACACTCACACGCACTCACACTCACTCACACGCACTAACACGTACTTAGACGCACTTATACGCACTTACACGCACTCATACGCACTCACACTCACTCACACGGACTTACATGCACTTACACGCACTTATACACACTTACACACACTCACACGCACTTGCACGCACTTGCACACATTTACACACACTTACACGCACTTACACGTACTCTCCAGCACTTACACGCACTCACAAGCACTTACACACTCACACATACTTACACGTACTTATACAGACATTCACACACTTACACACACTTACACACACTTACACACTCACATGCACTTGCATACACTTACACGCACTTACACGCACTTACACGTACTCACAGGCACTCACACACACTTACACGCACTTACACGTACTTAAACATACTCATACGCACTTACACGGATTTACACGTACTTCCATACACTTACACACACTTACACACACTCACATGCATTTATAGGCACTTACACATACTTACACGCACATACACATACTTACACGCACTCAAACACACTAACACTTACTTACACGTACTTACACGCACTTACACACACACAAACTTACATGCACTCACATGCACTCACACGCACTTACACGCACTTACATCTACTTACACATACTTACACGCAATTACACGCACGTACACACACTTACACGCACTTCCACGCACTTACACGCACATACACACACTTACACCTACTTACACGCACTTACACACACGTACATGCACGTACACACACTTACACACACTTAAAGGCACTCACGCACACGTACAGGCACGTACATGTACTTACATGCACTTACACATAGTGACATGCACTTACACACACTCACACATACTTACACACACTCACACATCTTTACACGAACTTACACACACTTTAACATACTTACACATACTTCTACACACTTTCACGCACTTACACACAGTTACACGCACTTACACACACTCACACACACTCACACGCACTCACACGTACTTACATGTACTTACACGCACTGACACATACTAACACACACTCACACACACTTACACACACGTACATGCACTTACACGTACTTACACACACTTATATGCATTTACACACACTCACACGTCCTTACACGCACTCACACGTACTTACACATACTCACATGCACTTACACGCACTTACACGTACTTACACGCACTCACACATACTTACACGCACTCACACACATTTACACGCACTTACGCATACTCACACACACTTACACGGACTTACACGCAGTTCCACACACTTATACGCACTTACACACATTTACACACACTCACACACACTTACATGTACTTACACGCACTTACACACAGTTACACATACATAGACAGACATACACATACTCATACACACTTACACACACTTACATACACTTACACGTACTTACACAGACTTATACAGACTTACACACACTTAAATACACTTCCACACACTTACACGCACTCACACGTACTTACATGCACTTGCACCTACTTACACACACTTATACGCACTTACATGCACTCACACACTCACACGCACTTACACGGACTTACATGCACTTACACGCACTTACACACACTTAAATGCACTCACACGCACTCACACACACTCACACGCACTTACACGTACTTACACGCACTTACACGCTCTTACAAACACTTACAGGCCCTTGCGTGCACTCACACGCTCTTTCACGGACTTACACGCACTTACATACATTTACACACACTTACACGCACTCATACGTACTCACATGCACTTACACACACTTACACGCACTTACACGCACTTACATACACTTATACGCACTCATACGCACT
>SZWC01004686.1:48296-82975 GCA_023375785.1 Penium margaritaceum | reverse complement strand
ATACACTTACATGCACTTACACGCACTTACACGTACTTATACACACTTACACGCACTCACACGTACTTGCACACACTTACACGCACTTACATGTACTTACACACACTTGCACGTACTCACACACACTTATACGCACTTATACGCACTTACACGTATTCACACGCACTTACACGGACTTACACGCACTTCCACAAACTCACACGCACTTACACGCACCTACACACACTCACACGCACTTACATGCACCTACACACACTTACACCCACTTACACGCACTTACACACACTTACATGCACTCATACACACTTACACACACTTACACACACTTGCATACACTCACACGCACTTACACAGACTTACACGTACTTACACGCACCTACACGCACTCACTCTCACTCATACGCACTCACATGCACTCACACGCACTTACACGTACTTACACGCAATTACATACACCTACATACACTTAGACGCACTTGCACGTACTCACACACACTTACGCGGACTTACACGCATTCACTCATACATACACTCACTTACACACACTCACACGTACTCACACGCACTTACACACACTTACATGAACTTACATGCACTTACAAGCTCTCACAAGCACTTACATACACGTCCACGCTTTCACACGCACTTATACGGACTAACACGGACTTACACGTACTTACACATACTTACACGTACTAACACGCACTTACACGCACTTACACGGACATACACGTTCTTACACACACTTACACATACTTACACGCACTCACACGCACTTACATGCACTGACACACACTTACATGCACTTACACGTACTTTCACACACTAACATGCACTCGCACGCACTTACACAGACTTGCACACACTTACACGCACTTACACACACTCACACGCAGTCACACACACTCACACACACTCACATGCAATTACAGACACTTACACGCACCTACACACACTTACACGTACTTACACGCACTTGCATGCACTCACACGCATTTACACGGACTTACACGCACTTACATGTACTAACACACACTTACATACACTCACACACACTCAAATGCACTTACATGCACTTACACTAACTTACACATACTTACATGTAATTACACGCACTTACACACACTTACACGCACTTACACGTACTTACACGTACATACTCACACTTACATGCAGTTACACGCACTTATACGCACTTGCAGGTACTTATATGCACTTACGCGCACTTACAGGCGCTCACACGCACTTACATGTACTTACACGCACTCACACGTACTTACACGCACTCACACGCACTTACACGCACTCACACACATTTACATGTACTTACATGTACTTACATGCACTTACACACACTTACGCGTACTTACATGTACTTACACACTCTTACACGCAACCACACACACTTACATGCACTCACACACACTTACACGTACTTACACACACTTACACGCACTCACACACATTTATACACACTTGCACAAACTCACACGCACTTACACGTACTTACATGCACTTACTCGCACTCACGCACACTCACACGCTCTCACACGCACTAACACGTACTTATACATACTTACACACAATTACACACACCTGCACGCAATTAGATGCGCTTGCACATACTCACACACACTTACACGGACTTACACGCACTTACTCACACTTACACTCACTTACACGCACTCACATGCACTCACTCGTACGTACACACACTTACACGCACTTACATGCACTTACAAGCACTCACAAGCACTTACACACACGTCCACACACTCACACGCACGTATACGGACTTACACGGACATACACGCACTTACACATACTTACACACACTTACACGCACTTACATGCACTTACATGGACTTACATGTACTTACACATACTTACACACACTTACATACACTCACACATACTTACACGCACTTACACACACTTCCATGCACTTACACGTACTTACACGTACTTACACACACTCACATGCCCTTACACGGACTTACACGCACTTACACACACTTATACACACTTACACATACTCACAGGCACTCACACGCACTCACACACACTTACACACACTTGAAGGCACTTACACAGACTAACACATACTTACACGCACATGCACGTACTCACACGCACTTACACGGACTTACACGCACTTACATGTACTAACACACACTTATACGCACTCACACACACTCACACGCACCTACATGCACTTACACGTACTTACACGTACTTATATGCAATTACACACACTTACACACACTTACACACACTTACACGCACTTACACGTACATACACAGACTTACATGTACTTACATGCACTTACATGTACTTATACGTACTTACGTGCACTTACAGGCACTCACACGTACTTACATGTACTTACACGCACTTACACATACTCACACGCACTCACACGCACTTACATGCACTCACACGCACTTACACATACTCACACACATTTACACGTACTTACACATACTTACACATACTTACACACACTTACACATACTTACACGAACTTACATACTCTTACACCCACTCACACACACTTACATGCACTCACACACATTTACACATACTTACACGCACTTACACGCACTTACAGGCACTTACATGTACTTATACACATTACACACACTTACAAGCACTTACACGTCCTTACACGGACTTACACGCACTTACACACACTTACACACACTCACACGTACTCACACGCACTTGCACGTACTTACATGCACTTACACGTACTTACACGCACTTATACACACTCACGGGCAATTACACGCACTTACACGCACTTACACACACTCACACACACTTACACACACTCACACGAATGTACACGTACTTACACGTATTTACACGTACTTACACTCACTTGCACACACTTTCATACACTTACACGCACTTATACACACTTATACGGGCTTATACGCACTTACATGCACTTACACACACTTACACGCACTCACAAGCACTTGCATGCACCTGCACGACCTTACACATACTTACAAGTACTTACACGCACTCACACGCACTTATACACACTTACACGCACTTACACGCACTCACACGCACTTACACAGACTTACACGCACTTCCACACACTTACACGCACCTACACACACTCACACACACTTACATACACTAACATGCACTTACACACACTAACATGCACGTACACGTACTTACACACACTAACACACTCTTACACATACTTACATACACTTACACCAACTTACAGGTACTTACACACACTTACACGTACTTACATGTACTTGCACGCACTCACGCGCACTTACACGCACTTATATGCACTTGCACACACTTACACGCAGTTACAGGTTCTTACACGTACTTACACGCACTTAAACAAACTTACCATCGCTTATACGCGCTTACACGCACTTATACGCACTTACACACACTTACACACACTTCCATGCACTTACACGTACTTACACACACTTACACGCACTTACATAAACTTACAAGCATTTACACACAATTACACGCAATTACACGTATACACACGCACTTAAACAAACTTAAAATTGCTTACATGCACTTACACGCACTTACACACACTGACACAGACTCACACGTACTTTCACGCACTTAAACAAACGTACATACACTTACACGAACTTACACAAACTTACACGAACTTACACAAACTTAAACGCACTTACATGCACTTACACACACTTACACGTCCTTACACACACTTACACACACTTACACGCACTTACACACACTTACACACACTTACACGCACATACATGTATTTATACGCACTTACATGCACTTACACACACTGACATGCACATATACGGACTTACATACACTTACACACACTTACACGCACTTACAGTCACTTACACGCACTTACACCCACATACATGTACTTACATGCACTTACACGCACTTACACACACTGACATGCACATACATGTACTTACACATACTTACACGCATTTACACGCACTTACACGCACTTACACACAATTACACGCACATACACACACTTACACATACTCACACACACTTACACGAACTTACACGCACTTACACTTACTTATACGTACTTACACGTACTTACGCAAACCTACATGCACTTATACGCACTTACACGCCCTTACACGCACTTACACGCACTTACACACACTTACATGCACTTACATGCACTTACACACACTTACACGCACTTACACGCACTTACACGTATGTACATGCACTTGCACGCACTTACAGGCACTTACACATACTTCCACGCACTTACACCCACTAACACGCAATTACACATACTTACACGCAGTTATACGAACTTACACGCACTTACACGCACTTACACGCACTTACAGGCACTTACATGCACTTGTATGCACTCTCACACACTTTCACGCACTTACACACACATACACATACTTACACACACTTACACGCACTTACACGCACTTACACGCACTTACACGCACTTACACACACTTACACATACTTACACAAACGTACACGCATTGACACGCACTTATACGCACTTACACGCACTTACATGCACTTACACATACTTACTCGTACTTACACATACTTACACGCACTAACACGTACTTGTACGCACTTACACGCACTTACACACACTTCCATGCACTTACACGCACTTACAGACACTTCTACGCACTTATACAAACGTACACGTGTTTACACGCACTTACACAAACTTACACGCACTTACACGCACTTACACACTCTTACACACACTTACACGCACTTAGACACACTTGCATACACTTACACACACTTAAACGTACTTGCATGCACTTACACACACTTACACACACTTACATACTTACACATACTTACAAGCACTTACACATGCTTACACACACTTACACGCACTTATATGCACTGACATGCTCTTACACGCCCTTATACGCACTTCCACGGACTTCCATGCACTTACACGTACTTACACAAACTAACAAGAACTTATACACACTTACACGCACTTACATGTACTTACACGCACTTACATGCACTTAAATGCATATACACAAACTTACGTGCACTTACACGCACTTACACGCACTTACATGAACGTACACTAACGTACACAGACTTACACATACTTACACAAACTTACACGTACTTACACGCACTTACACGCACTTACACACACTCACATGCACTCACACACTCTTATACGTACTCACATACACTTACACGCACTTACACGTACTTACACGCAATGGCACACACTTACACGCACTTACACACACTGACACAAACTCACACGTTCTTTCACGCACTTACACAAACGTACACACGCTTACACGCACTTACACAAACATACACGAACGTACACGCACTTACACGTACTTACACATACGTACACACACTTACACGCACTTACATGCACTTACACGCACTTATACGCACCTAGAGACATTTACATGCACTTAGACGCACTTACACACACTTACACGGACTTCAACACACTTACAGGCACTTATACGCACTTACACGTACTTACACGTACTTACATACACTTACACACACTTACATGCACTTGCACACACTTACACGCACATACACGAACTTACATGCATTTATAAGCACTTACACATACTTACAGGTACTTACACGCACTTACACACACTTACACGCATTTACACGTACTTACACTCACTTACACTCACTTACATGCACTTACACGCACTTACACGTACTAACACGCACGTACACGCATTTACACGCACTTGCGCGTACGTACATGCACTTACACGCACTTACACGCACTTACACGGTCTTACACGTACATACAAGAACCTACACGTAGATACACACACTTCCACGTACCTACACGCACTTCCACACACTTACACACACTTACACACACTTACAATAACTAACACGTACTTACACGTACTTACATGCACTTACACGGACTTACACGAACGTACACGCACTTAGACGTACTTACACAAACTCACACGCACTAACACACACTTACACGTACTTATACACACTCACACGTACTAACACGTATATACACACACTTACATGCACTTGCACGCACTTACACACACTGACACAAACTCACACAAACTTACACACACTTACACGTCCTTACACACAGTTACACACACTGTTATGCACTAACACGTACTTATACGTACTTACATGCAGTTATACGCACTTACACATACTGACACAAATTCACACACACTTCCACACGTTTACACAAGTGTACACACAGTTACACGCACTTACACAAACTTACACGCACTTACACAAACCGACACGCACTTACACACACTTACATACACTTACACGCACGTACACGTACTTAGACACACAAACTTACACGCACTTACATGCACTTACACGCACTTGCACGCACTTAACCACACTTACATGCACTTATACGTACTTACACACACTTGCATGCAATGGCGCGTACTTACATGCACTTACGCACACCTACACATACTTACACGCACTTACATGCACTTATACATACTTACATGCACTTACACGCACTTACACATACTCACACGCACTTACACACTCTTTCACAATCTTACACGCACTTACACGTGCTTACACGCACTTACACATACTTCCACGTACTTACATGCACAAATACACACTTACACATACTTACACGCATTTACACAAATTTACACGCACATATACGCACTTACACGCACTTACACATACTTACAGACACTTACACGTACTAGCATGCACTTGCACACACTTACACGCACTTACACATACTTACATGCACTTACACGCACTTACACATACTCACACGCACTTACACACTCTTTCACAATCTTACACGCACTTACACGTGCTTACACGCACTTCCACATACTTCCACGTACTTACATGCACAAATACACACTTACACATACTTACACGCATTTACACAAATTTACACGCACATATACGCACTTACACGCACTTACACATACTTACAGACACTTACACGTACTAGCATGCACTTGCACACACTTACACGCACTTACACATACTTACATGCACTTACACGCACTTACACGCACTTACACGCACTTACACGCTCATACATGCACATACACGCACTTACACGTACTTATACACACTTACATCCACATACACGTAGTTATACGCACTTAGATGCAATTACACGCACTAACACGTACATACACGTACTTACACACACTTAAAAACACTTAAACGCATTTACACACACTTACACGTACTTACACGTACTTACACGCACTTACACACACTTACAGGCACTTACATATACTTACATGCACTTACACACACTTACACGCACTTACATGCACTTACATGCACTTAGACACACTTACACACACTTACATGCACCTGCACGTACTTAGACACACTAACACACACTTACACATACTTACATAGACTTACTCAAACTTACAGGCACTTACACACACTTACACATACTTATATGTACTTGCACGCACTCACACAAACTAACACGCAATTACATGCACTTGCACATACTAACACGCAATAACAGGTTCTTACATGTACTTACACGCACTTACGCACACCTACACATACTTACACGCACTTACACGCACGTATACATACTTACACGCACTTACACACACTTACACGCACTTACACATACTTACATGCACTTACACACACTTTCACAAACTTACCCGCACTTACACGTACTTACACGCACTTACACATACTTCCACGTACTTACACATACAAACACGCACTTACACATACTTACACACATTTACACGAGTTTACACGCACTTGCACACAGTGACACGCACTTACACATACTTACATGCACTTACACGCACTTACACGCACTTACACGCACTTACACATACTTCCACGTACTTACACATACAAACACGCACTTACACATACTTACACACATTTACACGAGTTTACACGCACTTGCACACAGTGACACGCACTTACACATACTTACATGCACTTACACGCAGTTACACGCACTTACACGCACTTACACGCTCGTACATGCAGGTACACGTACTTACACGTACTTACACACACTTACACTCACATACACATACTTATACGCACTTAGACGCACTCACACGCACAAACACGTACTTACACGTACTTACACACACTTAAAAATACTTTAATGCATTTACACACACTTACACGTACTTACACGCACTTACACGCACTTACACACACTTACACGCACTTACACATACGTACATGCACTTACACGCACGTACACGCACTTACACGCACTTACATACACTTACACACACTTACACGCACTGACATGCACATACACGCACTTAGACACACTAACACACACTTACACATACTTACATACACTTACTCAAACTTACAGGCACTTACACACACTTACACGTACTTACATGTACTTGCACGCACTCACACGCACATACACGCACTTCCATGCACTTGCACACACTTACACACAATTACAGGTTCTTACACGTACTTACACACACTTAAAAAAACTTACCATCGCTTATACGCGCATACACGTACTTACACGCACTTACACGCACTTACACGCACTTCCATGCACTTACACTCACGTACACACACTTACACGCACTTACAAAAACTTAGAGGCATTTACATGAACTTACACGCACTTACACGCACTTATACGTACTTACACGTACTTAAACGAACATACAATGGCTTACATGCACTTACAAATACTTACATGCACTTACACGTACTTACACGCACTTACACGAATGTACACGCACTTACACGCACTTACACAAACTTACACCTACTTATACGCACTAACACGCACTTACAAGCACTCACACGTACTTCCATGCACTTACACGCACTTACACGTACTTTCACGTACTTACATGCACTTACACGCACAAACACCCACTGACACAAACTTGCACGTACTCACACGCACTCACACGTACTTACACACATTTACACGCACTTACACAAACTTACACCAACTTACACGTACTTACACGTACTTATAAGTACTTACACGAATGTACATGCACTTATACACACTCATACGAACTTACACATACTTACACGCACTTATACACACTTGCATGCACTTACACGCACTTACATACACTTACATGTACTTACACGCACTCACACGCACTTATATGCACTTACACGCACTTACACACACTTATACACACGTACAAGAAATTACACAAACTAACACACATTGACACACACTTACACGTACTTACACGCACTTACACATACTTTCACACACTTACACACACTTACATGCACAAACACGTACTTACACGTACTTACACGCACGTACACGGACTAACACGGACTTACACGCACTAAGACATACATACACATACTTATACGCACTTACACGCACTAACACGCACTTACACATACTTACACGCACTTACACACACTTACACACACTTACACACACTTACACACACTTACACGCACTTATACGTACTTACACGCATTTACACGCACTTGCATGCACCTACACACACTTACACGCACGTACATACACTTATATGCACTTACACGCACTTCCACGTACTTATACATACGTATACACACTTTCACACACTTACACACTCTTACACGCACTTACACGCACTTACACACACTTACACGTACTTACACGCACTTACACATACTTTCACACACTTACACACACTTACATGCACAAACACGTACTTACACGTACTTACACGCACGTACACGGACTAACACGGACTTACACGCACTAAGACATACATACACATACTTATACGCACTTACACGCACTTACACGCACTTACACATACTTACACGCACTTACACACACTTACACACACTTACACACACTTATACGCACTTACACATACCTACACGCACTTACTAAAACTTACACGTACTTACATGCACTTACACACACTTACACGCACTTACACGCACTCACATGCACTAACACATAGTTACACATACTTACACACACTTACATGCATTTACACGCATTTACACAAACTTACACGCACTTACACGTACTTAGTTCTACTTACACGCAATAACACGCACTAACACACACTTACACATGCTTACACGTACATACACAAACTAACACACACTTATACGCACTTGCATGCACTTGCACACACTTACACGCACTCACACGCATTTACATGTACTAACACACAATTATACACACTTACACGTACTTACACGCACTTACACGTACTTACACGTACTTACACACACTTACACACACTTTTATGCACTTACACGAACTTACATGCACTTACACGCACTTACACAGACTTACACGCACTCACATGCACTCATACGCAGTTACACGCAGTTACAGCACTTACACACAATGGCACGCACTTCTACGTACTTACATGCATAGACACAAACTCACACGCACTTTCACGTACTTACACAAACATACACACACTCACACGCACTTATACGAACTTATACAAACGAACACGCACTTACATTTACTTACATACACTTACAAGCACTTACAGGCACCTACACATACTTACACACACTTACATGCACTTTTTCACACTTACACACACTTTCACGCACTTCCATGCACATACACGCACTTACACGCACTTACACACACTTACACGCACTTGCACGTACTTACACGCAATTACACTCATTTACACTCACTTATATGTACTTACACGCACTTACACACACTTACACGCACTTACATGCACTTACACAAACTTACACGAACTTACATGCACTTATACAAAATTACATGCACTTACACAAACTTACACGCACTTACACATACTTACACAAACTTACACGCACTTACACGTACATACACACACTTATGCATACTTACATGCACTTACACGCACTTACACATACTTATACGCACATAGATGCACTAACACGTACTTAGACATACATACACTTACTTACACGCACATACACGCACTTACACACACTTACACCCACTTACATGCACTTACACACACTTATATGCACGTATATGCACATACACGTACTTACACATACTTACACGTACTAACACGTACTTAAATATACTTACACGCAAAAACATGAACTTACACCCACTTGCACGTACTAACACACACTTACACCTACTTGCATGCACTTACACGCACTTACACGCACTTACATACACTTACACACACTTACATATACTTACACGCACTTACACGTACTTACACGCACTTACACGTACTTACACGCACTTACACGTACTTACACGCACTTACATGCAGTTATACGCACTTACACGTACGAACACAAAATCACATACACTTCCACGTACTTACACAAACGTACACACACTTACACACACTTACATGAACCTACACTTACTTACACACACTTACACGCACTTACACGCACTTACACGTACTTAGATACACTAACATGCACTTACACGCACTTACACACACTTACACGCATTTGCACGCACTTTATCACACTTACATGCACTTGTACGTACTTACACAGACTTACACACACTGGCATGCAATGGCACGTACTTACACGTACTTACACACTCTTACATGCACTTACACGCACCTACATGCACTTACACGTACTTCCTCGCACTTACACACACTTACACGTACTTACACACACTTACACGCACTTACACACACTTTAAGAAACTTATACGCACTTACACGTACTTACACGCACTTACACGCACTTACACATACTTTCACGCACTTACACGCACTTACATGCACTTACACGTTCTTACACATACGTACACGTACTTACACGCACTTACACGCACTTACACATACTTTCACGCACTTACACGCACTTACATGCACTTACACGTTCTTACACATACGTACACGTACTTACACGCACTTACACGCACTTACACATACTTTCACGCACTTACACGCACTTACATGCACTTACACGTTCTTACACATACGTACACGTACTTACACGCACTTACACGCACTTACACATACTTTCACGCACTTACACGCACTTACATGCACTTACACGTTCTTACACATACGTACACGTACTTACACGCACTTACACGCACTTACACATACTTTCACGCACTTACACGCACTTACATGCACTTACACGTTCTTACACATACGTACACGTACTTACACGCACTTACACGCACTTACACATACTTTCACGCACTTACACGCACTTACATGCACTTACACGTTCTTACACATACGTACACGTACTTACACGCACTTACACGCACTTACACATACTTTCACGCACTTACACGCACTTACATGCACTTACACGTTCTTACACATACGTACACGTACTTACACGCACTTACACGCACCTACATCCACTTACATGCACTTACACACACTTACACGCACTTACACAAACTTACAAGCATTTACATGCACTTACACGCACTTACACGTACTTACACAAACTTACACGCACTTAAACAAAATTACAATCGCTTTAACGCGCTTAGAGGCACTTACACGCACTTACACGCACTTACACATACTTACACGCACTTACATGTACTTACAGGCACTTACACAAACATATACATGCTTGCATGCACTTACACATACCTACACGCACTTACACGCCCTTACACGCACTTACACGCTCATACATGCACTTACATGCACTTACACGTACTTACACACACTTACACCCACATACACATACATATAGGCACTTAAACACACTTACACGCACTACCATGCTCAAACACGTACTTACACACACTTAAGAATACTTAAACACATTTACATGCACTTACATGCACCTACATGCACTTACACGCACTTACACACACTTACACACACTTACACGCACTTACATGCACTTCCATGCACTTACACGCACTTACACACATTTACACGTACTTACACAAACTTACAAGTATTTACACGCACTTACACGCTCTTATACGCACTTACACGTAATGACACGCACTTAAACGGACTTGCAATTGCTTACATGCACTTACACGCACTTACATGCACTTAAACGCACTTACATGCACTTACACGAAGGTACACGCACTTATACGCACTTACACAAACTTACACGTACTTATACGCACTTACACACACTTACAGACACTCACACATACTTCCATGCACTTACACGTACTTACACGTAGTTACACGTACTTACATTCACTTACATGCACAAACACCCACTGATACGAACTCGCATGTACTTACACGCACTTACACACATGTACACGTACTTATACGTACTTACACGTACTTAAACAAACGTACACACACTTATACAAACTTACATGCACTTACACGAACTTATACACACTTGCATGCACTTACACGCACTTACATACACTTACATGTACTTGCACACACTTACACGCACTTATATGCACTTACACACACCAACACGCACTTACACATACTTACATGCAATTACACAAACTTACACACACTTACACGCACTTACAAATACTTACACGTACTTACACGCACTTACACGTACTTGAATGCACTTACACGCACTTACATAAACTTACATGTACTTACACGCACTTACACGCACTTATATGCACTTACACGCACTTACACATACTTAGACACACGTACAGTAATCTACACAAACTTACACGCAATGACACACACTTATACGCACTTACACGCACTTACACATACTTACACACACTTACACTCACTTACACGCACTTACATGTACTTACACGTACTTACACGCACTTACACGCACGTACACGGACTTACATGCACTTACACACACTTACACATACATACACATACTTACACACACTTACACGCACTAACACGCACTTACACATACTTACACCCACGTACACAAACTTACAAATACATACACACACTTACACACACTTATACACACTTACACGCATTTACATGCACTTGCATGCACCTGCATACACTTACACGTACTTACATGCCCTTACAAGTACTTACACGCACTTTCACGTACTTATACACACTTACACGCACTTACACGCACTTACACACACTTACACACACTTACACGCACTTACATGCACTAACACGCACTTACACATACTTACACACACTTACACTCACTTACACGCACTTACATGTACTTACACGTACTTACACGCACTTACACGTACTTATACACACTTACACGCATTTACATGCACTTGCATGCACCTGCATACACTTACACGTACTTACATGCCCTTACAAGTACTTACACGCACTTTCACGTACTTATACACACTTACACGCACTTACACGCACTTACACACACTTACACACACTTACACGCACTTACATGCACTAACACGCACTTACACAAACTTACACAAACTTACACATACATACACTTACTTACACGCACTTACACGCACTCACATGCACTTACACGTACTTACACGCACTTACATGCACTAACACGCACTTACACAAACTTACACAAACTTACACATACATACACTTACTTACACGCACTTACACGCACTCACATGCACTTACACGTACTTACACGCACTTACACGAACTTACACGCATTTACATGCACTTACACAAACGTACACGTACTTGAACGCACTTACACGTACTTACACCTACTTACACGCAGTTACATGCACTAACACACACTTAAACATACTTACACGCACAAACACAAACTTATACGCACTTACACGCACTTACACGCACTTACACACACTTGCATGCACTTGCACGCACTTACACACACTTACACGCACTTACACGTACTTACATACAATAACACACACTTACACGTACTTACACGCACTTACACGTACTTACATGAATTTACACGTACTTACATACACTTACATGCACTTACACAAACTTACACATACTTACACACACTTACACAGACTTACACACACTCACATACACTCATACGTACTTACACGCACTTACACGCACTTACACGCAATTACACGCACTTATACGCACTTATATGCACAGACACAAACTCACACGCACTTTCAAATACCTACACAAACGTACACACACTCACACGCACTTACATGAACTTATACAAACTTCACGCACTTACATGCACATACACGTACTAACACGCACTTACACGCACTTACACACACTTGCACGTACTTACACGTACATACATGCACTTACAGGCACTTACACGTACTTACACATACGTATACACACTTACACATAATATCACACAATTACATATGCTTACACGCACTTACACTCACTTACACTCACTTACACATACTTACACGCACTTACACACACTTACACGTACTTACATGCACTTACATTAACTTACACAAACGTACACGCACTTACACAAACTTACACGCACTTACACAAACTTACACGTACTTAGACGTACGTACTCGTACTTACACACACTTATGCAAACTTACAAGCACTTACACACACTTACACATACTTACACGCACTTAGATGCAGTTACACGTACTTACACATACTTACACGCACCTACACACACTTACACGCACTTACACGCAATTACACGCACTTACACACACCTACACGCACTTCCACACACTTACACACACTTACACACACTTATATGCACGTATACGCACTAACACGTACTTATACATACTTACATGCACTAACACGTACTTACACATACTTACACGCAATTACATGAACTTACATACACTTGCACGCACTTACACACACTTACACCTACTTGCATGCACTAAGACACACTTACACGCACTTACATACTCTTACACACACTTACACGTACTTACACGCACTTACACGCACTTACACACACCTACACGCACTTCCACACACTTACACACACTTACACACACTTATATGCACGTATACGCACTAACACGTACTTATACATACTTACATGCACTAACACGTACTTACACATACTTACACGCAATTACATGAACTTACATACACTTGCACGCACTTACACACACTTACACCTACTTGCATGCACTAAGACACACTTACACGCACTTACATACTCTTACACACACTTACACGTACTTACACGCACTTACATGCACTTACACGCCCTTATACACACTTATACGCACTGAAACACACTTACACCTACTAACATGAACTTACACATACTTACAC
Organism: Penium margaritaceum; assembly: GCA_023375785.1. Lineage (NCBI taxonomy): Eukaryota > Viridiplantae > Streptophyta > Zygnematophyceae > Desmidiales > Peniaceae > Penium > Penium margaritaceum. Next base: position 66,844 of record SZWC01004686.1, on the reverse strand, counting down.
GCACTTACACGTACTTACACACACTTACACGCACTTATACATACTTACACACACTTACACGCACTTACATGCTCTCACACACATTTACACGCACTTACACACACTTACACACACTTACACGCACTTACACGTACTTACACGCACTTACACAAACTTACACCCACTTACAGACACTTACATGCACTTACACGCACTTACATTAAAGTACACACACCTACTCGCACTTACATAAACTTACACACACTTACACGTACTTACAAAAACTTACACGCACTCACACGCACTCACGCATTTCCACAGATTTACACACACATACACGCACTTACACGCAGTTACACACACATATACGCACTGACACAAACTCACATGCACTTTTACATACTTACACAAACGTACACACACTTACACGCACTTACACAAACTTACACAAACTCACATGCACTTACACGCACTTACACACACCGACACTAATTACACACACTTACATGTACTTCCATGCACTTACACGTACTTACAAGAACTTACACGCACTTACACGTACTTACACGCAATTGCACGCTCTTAACCACACTTACATGCACTTAGACGCACGTACATGAACTTACATGTATTGGCACACACCAGCACGTACTTACACGCACTTACACGTACTTACATGCACTTAGACGTTCTTAGACATACTTACACACACTTACATGCACGTACACATACTTAGACGCACTTACACGCACTTATATGCACTTACACGCACTTTCACAAACTTACACGCACTTACACATAATGACACACACTTACACGCACTTACACGTACTTATACACACTTACATGTACTTACACGTACTTACACGCACTAACATGCACTTACACATACTTACACACACTTATACGAACTTAAACGCACTTACACGCCCTTAGTTGCACTTACACGCAATTAAACGCACTTAGATGCACTTAGACGCACTTACACGTACTTACACGTACTTACACACACTTACACACACTTACACACACTAACACGCACTTACAAGCACTTACACTCACTTACACTCACTTACACGTACTTACACGCACTTACACACACTTAGACGCACTTATACGCACTTACATGCACTTACATGCACTCACACGTACTTACACGTATTTACATGCTCTGACATGCACTTAGAGGCACTTACATGCACTTCCACGCACTTACACGCACTTTCACGTACTTACACACACTTACACGCACTAATACGCACTTAGACATACTTACACGCAATTACACGAAATTACACACACTTACACGTACTTACACTTACTTACACGCACTTAGAGGCACTTACACTCACTTGTATGCACTTACACATACTTACACGTACTTACACACACTTACACGCACTTACACACACTTACACGTACATACATGAGCTTACGCAAACTTATACGCACTTACACGCACTTACATGCACTTACACGTACCTACACGCACTTACACACACTTACACAAACTTACCTGCAGTTACACACAATTACACACACGTACACGTACTTACATGAACATACACACACTTACACGCACTTATATGCACTTTCATGTACTCACACACACATGCACTCACACACACTCACACGCACTCACATGCACTCACATGTACGTACATGCACTTACACGCAATTACGCACACTTACACGCACTTACAGACATTGACACAAACTCACACATACTTTCACACACTTACACAAACGTACATACACTTACACAAACTTACACGAACTTACACGAACGTACATGCACTTACACGCACTTACACACACTTACATGCAGTTACATACACTTACACACACTTAGGCGTACTTACATGCACTTACACGCACTTACATGCATATACACATACTTACACGCACTTACACGCACTTACACACACTAAACGCACTCATACGCACTTACAGGAACTTACACGTACTTACACGTACTTACACGCACCTACATGCACTTACATGCACATATAGGTACTTACACGTACTTACACGCACTTACACGCACTTACACGCACTTATACGCACTTACACACACATACACATACTTACACATACTCACACGCACTTAAACAAACTGACACGCACTTACACATGCTTACACGCTCTTACACATACTTACGCAACCTTACATGCACTTACACGTACTTACACGCCCTTATACGCACTTACACACACTTATACACACTTACATGCACTTACATGCACTTACATACACTTACACGCACTTACACGCTCTATGACGTACTTACATGTGCTTACACACACTTACACGCATTTACACGCACTTCCACACACTTACACGCACTTACACATACTTACACACACTTACACGCACTAATGTGCACTTACACATACTTACACACAACTACACAAACTTACACGCACTTACACGCACTTACATGTATTCACACACACTTACAGGCACTTACATGCACTTGTATGCACTTACACACACTTACATGTACTTACACACACTTACACGCACTAATACGCACTTACACATACTTACACACAACTACACAAACTTACACGCACTTACACGCACTTACATGTATTCACACACACTTACAGGCACTTACATGCACTTGTATGCACTTACACACACTTACATGTACTTACACACACTTACATGTACTTACACACACTTGCACGCACTTACACGTACTTACACACACTTACACACACTTACACGTACTTACACAAACTAACACGCATTGATATGCATTTACACGCACTAACACGCACTTACACGTACTTACACATACTTGCATGTACTTACACACACTTACACACACTTACACACACTTGCAGACACTCACACACACTTATACACACTTACACGCACTTACACGTACTTACACACACTTACATGCACTTACACACACACTTATATGCACTTACCAAAACGTACACGTACTTACACGCACTAACATGCACTAACACGTACATACACAAACTTACACGCACGTACTGGCCCTTACACGCTCTTACACACACTTACATGCACTTACACAGACTTGCATGCACTTGCATGCACTTACACATACTTACACGCACTTACACACACTTACACACACTTACACACACTTACATGTACTTACATGCACTTACACGGGCTTACACACACCTACACGCACCAACATGCACTTACATGCACTTTCACGCACTTACACGCACTTACACACACTTCCACGCACTTACACGCACTTACACAAACTTACAAGATCTTATACGCACTTATACGCACTTACATGCACTGACACGTACTTACATGCACTTACACGCACTTACACACACTTACACGTACTTACACGAACTTACACATACTTTCACGCACTTACACGTACTAACACGCACTCACATGCACTCACACACTCTCACAAGCACTCGCATACACTTACACACACTTACACATACTTACACGCAATGGCACACACTTACACACACTTACACGCATTGACACGAACTCACACGTACTTTCACGCACGTACAAAAACGTACACACACTTACACACACTTACACAAGCTTACACAAACTTACACACACTTACACGTACTTACACATACTTACACACACTTACACGCACTTACACGCATTTACACGTACTTACATGCACGTAAACACACTTACACAGACTTCAACACACTTACACGCACTTACATGCACTGACACGTATTTACACGCACTTACATGTACATACACGTACTTACACGCACTTACATGCACTTACATACACTTAAACTCACTTACACACACTTTCACACACTCACACGTACTTAGACAAACTTACACACACTTACACGCACGTACACGCACTTACGCCAACTTACACGCACTTTCAAGCACTTACACACCCTAACACACACTTATACGCACTTACACGCACGTACACATACTTACACGCACTTACATGTACTTACACGAAATTACACGCACTAGTATGCACTTACACGCACTGACACACATATACACACAATTAAACGCACTTACCAGCACTTACACATACTTACACGCACTTACACTTACTTACACGCACTTGCACGCACTTACACGTACTTACACAAACTTACACGCACTGACACGCAGTTACACACAGTTACACGCATTTACACATACTTACACGTGCTTACACACACGTACACACACTTACACGCACTCGTACATACTCACACGCACGTACGTGAACTTACACGCACTTACACATACTTACACACACTTACATACACTTGCACACACTTACATGCACTTGCACATACTGACACGCACTTATGCAAACTTACACGCACTTACATGCACTTACACATACTTACATGTACTTACACGAACGTACACGTACTCTCACACACTAACATGCACTAACACGCACTTACACACACTTACACACACTTACACAAAATTACACGCAGTTACATGTACATACTTGCTCTTACATGCACTTACACGCACTTAGACACACTTGCATGCACTTGCACACACTTATACACACTTTCACACACTTACAGGCACTCACACGCAGTTACACGCACTTACACACACTTACACGTTCTTACACAAACTTACACCAACTTACAAATACTTACACGCACTTACATGCACTTACACGCACTTACACGCACTCACATGCACTTCTACGCACTCACACGCACTTACACAAACTTACATGAACTTATACGCACTTACACGCACTAACATGCACTTACACACACTAACACGCACTTACACATACTTATATGCAGTTACACGCACTTACACACACATACACACACGTACACAAGTGTACACACACTTATACGTACTTACACAAGCTTGCATGCACTTACACGCACTTACACACACTTACACGCAATCACATGCACTCACACACACTCACATGCACTCACTTACACTTACACGCACATACACGTACTTACACGCAATGACACGCACTTATACGTTCTTACACGCACTGACACGAACTCACGCATACTTTCATGCACTTACACAAATGTACACACACTTACATACACTTACATGCACTTACATGCACTTACACGTACTTACACGCACGTACACATACTTACATGCATTTACACGCACTTACACGCACTTATACTTACTTGCATGCACTTAAACGCACTTACACACACTTACACGTACTTACACGCATTTACACACACTTCCATGCACATACACACACTTACATGCACTAACATGCACTTACACACACTTACACGCACTTGCACACTTACAAGTACATACACACACTTACACGCACTTACACGCACTTACACATACTTACACGCACTTACACGTACTTATACACACTTACACATACTTGCACGTACTAACACTCACTTACACCCACTTACATGCACGTATACGCACTTACACGCACTTAAACACACTTACACGCACTTAAACGTACTTACACAAACTTACAAAAACTTACACGTACTTACATGTACTTACACGCAGTTACACGCACTTAAACGCACTCACACACACTTACACACACTAACAATCACTCACACGTACTTCCACATACTTACACATACTTACACGCACTTACATGCACTTACACGTACTTACGCCAACTTACACCCACTTACACATACTTGTACGCACTTACACGCACTTACACGCACTTAGACGCACTTATAGGTACTTACACGTACTTACACAGACTTACACACACTTATGCATACTTACACGCACTTACACGCACTTACATGTACTTACACGTACTTACATATACTTACACACACTTACATGAACTTAGATGTACTTACACGCACTAACACGCACTTACACATACTTACACGCAATTACACAAACTAACACGCACTTACAAGCACTTACACGCATTTACACGCACTTGCATGCACTTGCTTGCACTTACACGCACTTACACGCACTTATACACGCCTACACACACTTATTTGCACTTACACACACTAACACTCACTTACACACACTTCCACACACTTACATGCACTTACACGAACTTACACGCATTGACACACACTTACACGTACTTATACGCACTTACACATACTAACACATACTTACACGCATTTCTACGCACTTCTACACACTTATACACACTTACACGCACTTACATAAACTCTCACATACTTACACGCACTTATACGCACTTACACACACTTACACACATTTACACACACTTACAGGGACATACACATACTAACACGCACTTACACAAACTTACACGTACTTACACGCACTTACACACCCTTACACGTATTTACACGAATGCAAACACACTTACGCGTACTTACTCAAACTCACATGCACTTAAACGCACTTACAGGCACATACACGTACTTACACGCACTCACACACAGTCACACGCACTTACACACACTTACACGCACTTACACACTGTTCCATGCACTTACACGCACTGAGTCAAACTCATACACACTTTCACGCACTTACACAAACGTATACACACTTACACGCACTTACACAAACTTACACGCACTTACACGAACTTACACGTACTTGCACGCACTTACACGTACTTGCACGCACTTACACGTATTCACACACACTTACACACACTTACACGTACTTACACGTACTTACACGCACTTACACAAACTTACACGCATTGGCACGGACTGGCACACACTTACATGTACTTACACAAACTTAAACGTACTTACACACACTTACACGTACTTACACACACTTCAATGTACTTACACGCACTTACACGTACTTACACACACTTACACCTACCAACATGCACTTACACATACTTACACATAGTTACACAACATACACGCACTTACACTCACTTCCACACACTTACACACACTTACACGCACTTACACGTACTTACACATACTTAAACATACTTACACACACTTATACATGCTAACATGCACTTAAACACACTTACACGTAATTACATGAACTTGCACGCACTTACAGGCACTTACACACACTTACACGTACTTACACGTACTTACACGTAATTGCATGCACTTACACGCACTAACACATACTTACACACACTTACACGGACTTACACGCACTTACACGCACTTATACATACTTACACGTACTTACACGCACTTACACACACTTACACGCACTTACACATACTTACACGCACTTACACGAACTTACACACATTGACACGCACTTACATGCACTTACACGCACTTACACATACTTACACGTACGTACACGCACTTATACGCATTTACACACACTGGAAAGCACTTACACACCCTTACATGCACTTGAACACATGTACACACAATTACACACACTCACACGTACTAATATGCACTTACATGCACTTACATGTACTTATACACACTTACACACTTACACAGACGTGCACTTGCACGCTTTTCTACATACTTACACGTACGTACATGAACGTACACACACTTTGACACATGTAAACAAACTTACACGCACTTACATGTACTTATTCGTGATTATACCCACTTATACGCACTCACACACACTCACACCCACTTACACCAACGTATACATACTTACACGCAGTTACACGCACTTACGCGCAGTGACACGAACTCACACACACTTTCATGCACTTGGAGAAACTTACATGAACGTACATACACTTACACATACTTACACAAACTTACATGCACTTACACAAACTTACACATACGTACACACACTTACACATACTTAAACACATTTACATGCACTTACATGCACTTACACGCACTTCCACGCACTTACACGTACTTACACGCACTTACACGTACTTACACGCACTTGCACACACTTAACCGCACTTACACACACTTACACACGCTTATTCAAACTCACACGCATTGGCACGCACTGGCACGCACTTACATGCACTTACATGCACTGATTCGCACTTAAACAAACATACGCAAACTTACATGCACTTACACATACTTACACGTACGTACATGCACTTACACATACTTACACACACTTACACATCTTACACACACTTACACACACTTACACGCACTTACAAAAACTTACACGCACTTACAAAAACTTACACACACTTACACATACTTACACACACATACACGCATTTACGCAAACTTACACGTACTTACACGCACTTACATGCCCTTACACACACTTACACGCACTTACACACACTTACACGCACTTACACACACTTGTACCCACTAACACACACACATACTTACATACAATTACACGAACGTACACACACTTACACGCACTTCCACACACTTACACACACGGACATGCACTTACACGCACTTGCATTTACTTACACGTACTTATACACAATTACACACACTTACACGCAGTTACACGCAATTACATGCACTTACACACACTTACACGCACTTACACAAACTTACACGCACATACACGTACTTACTCCAATGTACACATACTTACACGCACTTACACAAACTTACACACAATTATATGTATTTACACGTACTTACACATACACACACGCACTCACATGCACTTATACGCACTTACACGGAGTTACATGCACTTACATGCACTGACACGAACCCACACGCACTTACACGCACATAAAAAAAACTTACACAAACTTATGTGCACTTACACGAACGTACACAAACTGACACGCACTTACACACACTTACACGCACTTACACGTACTTACACACACTTACACGTACTTACATGCACTTACACGTACTTACACGCACTTACATGCGCTTACAAATACTTACACGCACTTACACGCACGTACACGCACTTACACGCACTTACATGCACTCACATGCACTTCTATGCACCTACACGCACTTACACAAACTTACATGAACGTATATGCACTTACACGCACTAACATGCACTTACACGCACTTACACACACTTACACAAACTTATATGCAGTTACATGCACTTACACACACACATACACACACGTACACAAATGTACACACACTTATACGCACTTACAGAAACTTAAACGCACTTACACGCACTTACACGCACTTACACGCTCTCACATGCACCCACACACACACTCACACACACTCACATACACTTACACGCACTTACACGTACTTACACACAATGACACACACTTATACGTACCTACACGCACTGACATGAACTCATGCGTACCTTCATGCACTTACGCAAACGTACACACACTTACATGCACTTACACAAATTTACACAAACTTACACGCACTTACTTGCACTTTCACATTCTTACACACACTTAGACGTACTTACATGCACTTATACGCACTTACACGCACTTACACATACTTACATGCATTTACACGCACTTACACTCACTTATACTTACACGCACTTAAACGCACTTGAACACACTTACACGTACTTACACGCATTTACAAACACTTCCATGCACATACACACACTTACATGCACTTACATGCACTTACACACACTTACACGCACTTGCACACACTTACACGCACATACACACACTTACATGCACTTACACGCACTTACACATATTTACACGTATTTACACGCACGTACACACACTTACACACACTTATACGTACTTACACTCACTTACACTCACATACATGCACTTATACACATTTCCACATACTTACATGCACTTACACGCACTTAAACGTACTTACACAAGCTTACACAAACTTACACGTACTTACATGTACTTACACGCACTTACACGCACTTAAACGCACTGACACACAACTACACACACTTACACGCACTCACACGTACTTACGCAAGCTTACACATACTCACACGCACTTACATGCACTTACATGTACTTCCGCCAACTTACACACACTTATAAGCCCTTACACACACTTACACGCACTTACACTCACTTGCAGGTACCTACACGTACTTACACCCTCTTACACACACTTACACGTACTTACACGCACTTACACACACTATCACATACTTACACGTACTTACACATACTTACACGCACTTACACGTACTTATACGTACTTACACGCACTAACACCAACTTACACATACTTACACGTACTTACACATACTTACACGCACTTACACGTACTTATACGTACTTACACGCACTAACACCAACTTACACATACTTACACACAATTACACAAGCTAGCACGCACTTACACGCACTTACACGCACTTACACACACTTGCATGCACTTGCATGCACTTACATGCACTTACATGCACTTACACTTAACTACACGCACTTATATGCACTTACACGCACTAACACGCACTTACACACACTCATACGCACTTACACACACTTACACGCACTTACACGTACTTACACAAACTTACACGCATTGACACACACTTATACGTACTTACACGCACTTACATACACTTACACATACTTACACGCACTTCTACGCACTTCTACGCACTTATACGCACTTACACGCACTTAAATACACTTACACATACTTACACGCACGTACACGCACTTACACACACTTACACACACTTATACACACTTACACGGATTTACACATACTTACACGCACTTACGCAAACTTACACGTACTTACACGCACGTACAGGCACATACAGGTACTTACACGTAGTCACACAAAGTCACACGCACCTACACATACTTACACGCACTTACACACAGTTACATGCACTTACACGCACTAACTTGAACTTATACACACTTTCACGTACTTACACTAACGTACACACACTTACACGCACTTACACAAACTTACACGCACTTACACAAACGTATACGCACTTGCACGCATTTACACGTACTTGCATGCACTTACACGCATTTACACACACTTATACGCACTTACACGTACTTACACGCATTGGCACAGACTGGCACACACTTACACGTGCTTACACGCACTTAGACGCACTTACACACACTTACACGCACTTTCACGCACTTCAATGCACTTACATGCACTTACACGTACTTACACACACTTACAACCACAAACATGCACTTAAACATACTTACACACACTTACACAAACGTACACGCACTTACACTCACTTACACACACTTACACGCACTTACACACACTTACACGTACTTACACATACTTACAGGTACTTACATGCACTTATACGTACTAACATGCACTTAAACATTGTTACACGTATTTACACAAACTTACATGCACTTGTAGGCATTTACACGCACTTATATGTACTTACACGTACTTACACGTACTTGCAAGCACTTCCATGCACTTTCACGCACTTACACATACTAACACACACTTACACGGACTTACACGCACTTACACCCACTTATACATACTTACACGTACTTACATGCACTTACACACACTTACACGCACTTACACAAATGTACACGCATTGACACACACTTACATGCACTTACACGCACTTACACATACTTACACGTGCTTACACGCACGTATATGCACTTACACGCATTGGCAAGTACTTACACGCACTTACATGCACTTAAATGCATTTACACGCACTTACACACACTCACACGTACTAATACGCACTTACACGCACTTCCATGTACTTATACACACTTACACAAACTTACACGCACTCACACGTACTTACACACACTTACACGTACGTACATGAACGTACACACACTTAGACACACTTACACAAAGTTGCACGCACTTACATGTACTTACACACACTTACACCCACTTATACGCACTCATACGCACTCACACCCACTTACACCCACTTACACCCACTTACATGCACTGACACGAACTCACACACACTTTCATGCACTTGGAAAAACGTACATGAACATACATACACTTACACGCACTTACAGAAACTTACACGCACTTACACAAACTTACACATGCTTACACACACTTACACACACTTACACATACTTATATGTATTTACACGCACTTACACGCACTTACACGCACTAACATGCACTTACACCTACTTACACGCACTTTCACACACTTAACCGCACTTACACACACTTAGACGCACTTACACAAACTTACACGCATTGGCACGCACTGGCATGCACTTACATGCACTTACACGCACTGATCACACTTACACAAATGTACGCAAACTTACACGCACTTACACGTACTTACACGTACTTGCACGCACTTACACATCCTTACACACACTTACACATACTTACATACACTTATACACACTTAGACGCGATTACAAAAACTTACACACACTTACACATACTTACACGTACTTACATGCATTTACGCAAACTTACACAAACTTACACACACTTACATGCCCTTACCCGTACTTACACGCACTTACACGCACTTACACACACTTACATGCACTTACACACACTTGTACGCACTAACACACACACATACTTACACGCACTTCCACGCACTTACACATCCTTACACACACTTACACATACTTACATACACTTATACACACTTAGACGCGATTACAAAAACTTACACACACTTACACATACTTACACGTACTTACATGCATTTACGCAAACTTACACAAACTTACACACACTTACATGCCCTTACCCGTACTTTCACGCACTTACACACACTTACACGCACTTACACACACTTACATGCACTTACACACACTTGTACGCACTAACACACACACATACTTACACGCACTTCCACGCACTTACACACACTGACATGCACTTACACGCACTTGCATGTACTTACACATACTTATTCACACTTACACACACTTACACGCACTTACACGCAATTACATGCACTTACACACATTTACAGGCACTTACACGAACTTACAGGCACTTACACATACTTATACCAACGTACACATACTTACACACACTTACACAAACTTACACACACTTATATGTATTTACTCGTACTTACACGCACTCACACGCACTCACATGCACTTACACGCACTTACACGCACTTACACGCACTTACACGCACTGACAAGAATCCACACGTACTTACACACACATGCACAATCTTACACAAACTTACACGCACTTACACGAACTTGTACAAACTCACACACACTTACACACACTTACACGCACTTACACGCACTTACACACACTTACACGCATTTACACATGCTTGCACGCACTTACACACACTTACACGCACTTACACACACTTGCACGTACTTACACGCACTTACATACACATACACACACTTACACACTCTTAAACACTCTTTAACGAACCTAAACGCACTTACATGTACTTAGACACACTTACACGCACTCAAATGCACTTACACGCAGTTACACATACTGACATGCACTTATACACACTAACACGTACTTACACATACTTACACGCACTTACATAAACGTACACACACTTACACGCACTTAAACATACTTGTACGTACTTACCCGCACTTGCATGCACTTGCACACACTTACACGTACTTACACGCACTTACACGTACTTACATGCACTAACACATACTTACACGCACTTACATACACTTCCACGTACTTATACGTAATTACCTGCACTTACACACACTTAGACGCACGTACACGTACTTACACTCATTTACACTCACTTACACGCACTTACATGCACTTACACGCACTTACACACACTTACACGCACTTCCACATACTTCCACGTACTTTCACACACTTACACAAAATTACATAAACTTACACGCACTTACACGCACTTACATGCACTTACACGCACTTACACACACTTACACGCACTTCCACATACTTCCACGTACTTTCACACACTTACACAAAATTACATAAACTTACACGCACTTATACGCTTTTACATACACTAACATGTACTTACGCGCACTTACACACACTTACACGCACTCACACGCACTTACACGCACTTACACGCACTTTTATCAACTTCCGCACACTTAAGCACACTTACACAAACTTACAGGCACTAATACACACTTTCATGCACTTACACGTACTTGCACGCAATCAGACGCACTTACACGGGCTTACACGCACTTACACACACTTACATACACTCACGCACTTACACATACTTACACATACTTACACGTACTTACATGCACTAACACATACTTACACGCACTTACACACACTTGCACGTACTTACACGCACTTACACGCACTCTTATCAACTTCCGCACACTTAAGCACACTTACACAAACTTACAGGCACTAATACACACTTTCATGCACTTACACGTACTTGCACGCACTCAGACGCACTTACACGCGCTTACACGCACTTACACACACTTGCACGTACTTACACGCACTTACACGCACTCTTATCAACTTCCGCACACTTAAGCACACTTACACAAACTTACAGGCACTAATACACACTTTCATGCACTTACACGTACTTGCACGCACTCAGACGCACTTACACGCGCTTACACGCACTTACACACACTTGCACGTACTTACACGCACTTACACGCACTCTTATCAACTTCCGCACACTTAAGCACACTTACACAAACTTACAGGCACTAATACACACTTTCATGCACTTACACGTACTTGCACGCAATCAGACGCACTTACACGGGCTTACACGCACTTACACACACTTACATACACTCACGCACTTACACATACTTACACATACTTACATGTACTTACACACACTTATACAAACGCACACGCACTTACACATTCTCACACGTACTTACACGTACTCACACGCACTTACACGCACTTACACACACACTTACATGCATTTATACGCACTTACACACACACATACACACACACACATAGTTACACGCACTTACACACACTTACATACACTTACACGCACTTACAGACACTCACACACACTTACACGCACTTTTACATACTCACACATACTTACACACACATACATGCATTCTCACGTACTTAATCGTACTTTCACGCACTTGCACACAGTTGTATACACTTACAAACACTTACATGTACTTACACACACTCACACGCAGTTGCACACACATACACGCATTTACATGTACTTGCACACACTTCACGCACTTAGACACACTTACATGCACTTATTGGCACTTAGACGCACTTACACACACACACACACACACACACACACACACTCACACACACACACTTAAACAAACTTAAACGTACTTACATGCATTTACATGCACTCACACGCACTTACTTGCACTTACACATACGTACACACACTTACACGCACTTACACACACTTACATGCACTTACATGCACTTACACGCACTTACATGCACTTAAAAGTACTTGGACGCACTAACACCCACTGACACGCACTTACAGGCACCCACACGCACTTACACGTACTTACACATACTCAAACGTACGTACAGGCATTCATACGCACTTACACGCACTCACACACATTTAAACCTACATACATGTACCTACACACACTTAGACTCACCTTGCACACACTTCACGCACTTAGACACACTTACATGCACTTATTGGCACTTAGACGCACTTACACACACACACACACACACACACACACACACTCACACACACACACTTAAACAAACTTAAACGTACTTACATGCATTTACATGCACTCACACGCACTTACTTGCACTTACACATACGTACACACACTTACACGCACTTACACACACTTACATGCACTTACATGCACTTACACGCACTTACATGCACTTAAAAGTACTTGGACGCACTAACACCCACTGACACGCACTTACAGGCACCCACACGCACTTACACGTACTTACACCTACTCAAACGTACGTACAGGCATTCAAACGTACTTACACGCACTCACACACATTTAAACGTACATACATGTACCTACACACACTTAGACTCACTTACACGCACTTACACGCACTTATACACACTTACACGCACTTACACGCACTTACGCGCACTAACACGTACTAAAATATACTTACACGCACTTACACGCACTAACACGTACTTATACGCACTTACACACACTAACATACACTTATACTCACTTACACGCACTTACATGCACTTACATGCACTCACACGTACTTAGACGCACTCAAATGCATTTCCACGTAGTTACACGCACTTACACGTACTTACAAGCACTTACAAGCACTTACAAGCACTTACACGCACTTACACGCACATACACACACTTACACACACTTACATGAACTTACTCGGACATACACGCACTTACACACACTTACACACACTGACACACACTCACACGCACTTGCACGCACTTACAAACACTTATACGCACGTACACACACTTACATGAACTTACACGCACTTGAACGCACTTACAAGCACTTGCACATACTTACACAAACTTACACGGACTTGCACGTACTCGCACACACTTACGCACACTCACAAACACTTATACGTGCTTACACGTACTTACACACCCACACTTACACACACGTATACGCACTCACACACTCTTACATGTCCTTACACGCACTTTCACACACATACACACACTTATACACACTTGCACTCATGTACACGCACGTACACATACTTACACACACTTACACGCACTTACACACACTCAAATGCACTTATAGGTACTTACATGCACTTACATGCACTTATATGCACTCACACGTACTCACACACACTTACACGCATTTACATGCACTTATACACACTTATACGGACTTACACGCACTTACATGCACTTACACACACTTCCACACACTTAAACACACTCACACACACTTACACAAACTTTCACATAATTACACGCACTTACATGCACTCACACACTCTTACATACACATTAACACACTTACATGTACTTTCATGCACTTACACGCACTTACACAGACTTACACACACTTACATGCACTTACACGTACATACACACACTTACACACACTTATACACACTTACACACATTTACACGCACTTACACACACTTACACGCACTTACACACACATACACACTCACACGCACTTACACGCAGCTATTCGCACTTACACATACTTACACACATTTACATACACTTACACGGACTCTCACATACTTATACACACTTACACGCACTTACATGGACTTACACCGACTCACACACACTTAAATGCACTTACACACACGTACACGCACTGACACGTACTTACACGCATCTCCACACACTTACGTGCACTTATACATACTTACACGTACTTACACGTACTTACACGCACTAACACACACTTACACATACTTGCACACACTCACACGCACTTACACGGACTTATACACACTTACACACACTTACACATAATCACACGCACTTACACATACTTACACGCACTTATACACACTTACACGTACTCACACGCACTTACACGCACTCACACGCACTTATACATACTCACAAGCATTTACAGGCAATCACACACACTTACACACACTTACACGCACTTACATGCACTTACACATACTTACACACACTTACACGCACTTACATGCACTTACACGTACTTACATGCACTTACGTGTGCTTATACCACTCATACACACTTATACGTACTTACACGCACTCACACAGACTTACACGCACTTACACGCACTCTCATGCACTTACACGCACTTTCACGCACGTGCAGACACTTGCACACACTTATAAATACTTACACACACTTACACGCACTCACAAGCACTTACACACGGACTAACACATACTTATACGTACTTACACACACTTACACGCACTTACACAAACTTACACGTACTCACACGCAATTACACGTACTTATACGTACTTAGACACACTTACACGTAGTTCCACACACTTACATGCACTTACACACAATTACATGCACTCGCGCACACTTACACATACTCATACGCATGTACACGCACCTACACGCACTTGCACGCACTAAGACAGACTTATATGCACTTACACGCACTTACACGCACTTACATGCACTTACACATACTCACACATACTTATTCACACTCACACACACTTAAACACACTTACACCCACTTACATACACTTAAAAACACTTACACACACTTACACGCACTTACAAACACTTACACGCACTTACACGTACTTACACGCACTAAAACATACTTACACAAACTTACACGCATCAACACACACTTACACGCACTCACACGCAGTTACACGCACTTACACGCACTTACACACATTCATACAAACTAACAGGCACTTACACGCACTTACATGCACTTACACGCACTCACACGTACTTACACGCACTCACACGCACGTAGAATCACTCGCACACATTTACACACACTTACATGCACATACATGCACTTACACGCACTTACACGCACTTACACACACTTACACGCACTCTTATGTACTTACACCCACTTACTCGCACTCACACGCATTTGTACGCACTTACACGCACTTACACGTACTTACACGCACTTAGACACACTTACACGCAATTACCTTGGTCTTGCTCCAGTTGTCTAGGCCTTGCTTCAGTTTTATTGGCCTTGCTCCAACTTTTTTGGCCTTGCTGCAGTTGTCTTGGCCTTGCTCCAGTTATCTTGGGCTTGCTCCGGTTGTGTTGGTCATGCTCGAGTTTTCTTGGGCTTGCTCTAATTGTCTTGGGCTTGCTCCAGGTTCTT
>SZWC01004686.1:31440-48074 GCA_023375785.1 Penium margaritaceum | reverse complement strand
AGTTTTCTTGGCCTTGCTCCAGTTGTCTTGGGCTTTTGTCCAGTTGTTTTGGGCTTGGTCTAATTGTCGTGGCCTTGCTCCAGTTGTCTTAGGCTTGCTCCAGTTGTCTTGGGCTTGCCCTTGTTTTCTCGGGCTTGCTCTAGTTGTCTTGGGCTTGCTCGAGCTGTCTTAGCCTTGCTTCAGTTGTCTTGGTATTGCTCTAGGTGTCTTGGCATTGCTTCAGTTGTCTTGGCCTTGCTCCAGTTGTCTTGGGTTTGCACCAGTTGTTTTTCCCTTGCTCTAGTTTGGTTAGGCCTGCTCCAATTGTCTCGGGTTGCCCCAGTTGTCTTGGCTTTGCTCCAGTCGCCTTGGCCTTGCTCCAGTTGTCTTTTTCCTGCTCCAGTTCTATGGGGCTTGCTCCAGTTGCCTTGGCCTTGCTTCAGTTATCTTTAGCTTGCTCCAATAGTCTTTGGCTTGCCCCAGTTGTCTTGGCCTTCCTCCAGTTCTCTTGGCCTTGCTCCAGTTGTCTCGGGCTTTCTCCACTTGTCTTTGGCTTTCTCAAGTTGTATTGGGCTCGCTCGAGCTGTGTTGGGCTTGCTCCTTTTGTCTTGGGCTTGCTGTAGTTGTATTGGCCTTGCTCAAGTTTTATGAAGCTTGCTCCAGTTGTATTGGGCTTGCTCCGGTTGTCTTGGCCTTGCTCCAGTTCTCTTTGGCTTGCTCCAGTTTTCTTTGGCTTGCTACGGTTGTCTTAGCCTTGTTCCAGTTGTCTTGTACTTGCTCCAACTGTCTTCGGCTTGCTCTAGTTGTATTCGGCCTACTACAGTTGTCTAGGCCCTCCTCCTATTGTCTTGGCTTTGCTCCAGTTGTTTTGGAATTGCTCCAGGTTTCTTGGGCTTGCTATAGTTGTCTTGGGCTTACTCCAATTGTCTTGGGCTTGCTCTAGTTGTCTTGGGCTTACTCCAATTGTCTTGGGCTTGCTCTAGTTGTCTTGGCCTTGCCTCAGTTGTCTTAAGATTGCTCCAGTTGTCTACGGATTTCCCCAGTTGTCTTGGGCTTGGTGTAATAGTCTTGGGCGTGCTCGAGTTGTCTTGGCCTTGCTCTAGTTGTCTTGGGCTTGCTCCAGCTGTCTTGGCCTTGCTCCATGTGTTTTCACCTTGCTCCAGTTTTTTTGGCCTTCCTCCAGCTGTCTTGGCCTTGCTCCAGTTCTCTTGGGCTTGCTCCTATTGTCTTGAACTTGATCCAGTTGTCTTGGCCTTGCTCTGGTTTTCTTGGCCTTGCTCCAGTTGTCTTTGGCCTGCTCCAGGTGTCTTGGGCTTGCTCTAGTTGTTGTTGGCTTGCTCCAATTGTCTTGGGATTGCTCCGTGTGTCGTGGGCTTGCTCCAGTTGTATCTGCCTTGCTCTAGCTGTCTTGGGCTTGTTGCAGTTGTCTTGGACTTTCTCTTGATGTCTTGGCCTTGCTCTAGTTGTCTTGGACTTGGTCCAGTTGTCTTGGGCTTGCTTTAGCTGTCTTGGGCTTGCTCCAGTTGTCTTGGCCTTGCTCCAGTTGTCTTGGCCTTGCTACACTTGTTTTGGGCTTGGTCCACTTGTCTTTGGCTTGCTTCAGTTGTCTTGGGCTTGCTCTAGTTGTCTTGAGCTTGCTCCAGTTGTCTTAGCCCTGCTCCAGTTGTATCTGGCTTGCTCCAGTTGTCTTGGGCTTGCTCCAGTTGTCTTTGCCTTGCTCCAGTTGTTTTTGGCTTGCTTCAGTTGTCTTGGCCTTGCTCCTATTGTTTTGAGCTTGCTTCACTTGTCTTGGGCTTGCTCCAGTCGTCTTGGCCTTGCTCCAGTTGTATTGGCATTGCTTGCTCCATTTTTCTTGGCCTTGCTCCACTTGTCTTCGGCTTTGTCCACTTGTCTTGGGCTTGCTCCATTTGTCTTCGCCTTGCTCCAGTTGTCTTGGGCTCCTCCTGTTGTCTTTGGCTTGCTCCAGTTGTATTGGGCTTGCTCTAGTTGTCTTGGACATGCTCCAGTTTTCTTAGGCTTCCTCCAGTTATGTTGGGCTTGCTTCAGGTTTCTTGGCATTGCTCCTGTTGTCTTGCGCTTGCTCAAGTTGTCTTAGGATTGCTCCAGTTGTCTTGGGCTTGCCCCAGTTGTCTTGGGCTTGCCCCAGTTCTCTTGGGCTTGTTTCAGTTGTCTTTGGATTTCTCCAGTTGTCTTGGCCTTGCTCTAGTCTTCTTGGCCTTTATCCAGTTGTCTTGGGCTTGGTCCACTTGTCTTGGGCTTGCTCCAATTTTCTTGGGCTTGCTTGAGTTTTCTTGGGCTTGCTCCAGTTGTCTTGGCCTTGCTCTAGTTGTATCAGGCTTGCTCCAGTTGTCTTTTGCTTGCTCCTGTTGTCTTGGCCTTGCTCCAGTTCTCTTTGGCTTGCTCCTGTTTTCTTTGGCTTGCTCCAATTGTCTTAGCCTTGCTCCAGCTGTCTTGTACTTACTCCACTTGTCTTCGGCTTGCCCCAGTTGTCCTCGGCTTGCTCCAGTTGTCTTGGCCTTGATCCAGTTGTCTTGGCCTTGCTCCAGTTTTTATGAGCTTGCTCCAGGTGTCTTGGGCTTGCTCCATTTGACTTGGCCATGCTTTAGTTGTCTTAGCGTTGCTTCAGCTGTTTTGGGCTTGCTCTAGGTATCTTGGGCTTGCTCGAGTTGTCTTGGCCTTGCTCGAGTTGTCCTGGACTTGCTCCAGTTTTTCTGTGCTTGCCCCAGTTGTCTTGGTCTTTCTCACGTTGTCTTGGCCTTTCTCTAGTGGTCATGGGCTTGCTCCAGTTTTCTTGGGCTTGCTCCTGTTGTCTTGGCCTTGCTCCTGTTGTATCAGGCTTGCACCAGTTGTCTTGGGCTTGCTCCTGTTGTCTTGGCCTTGCTCCAGTTATCTTTGGCTTCCTCGTTTTTGGCTTGCTCCAGATGTCTTAGCCTTGCTCCAGCTGTCTGGGAATGGCTCCAGTTGTCTTAGGCTTGCTCCAGTTGTGTTGGGATTGCTCCAGTTGTCTTGGCCATGCTCCAGTTTTCTGGAGCTTTCTTCAATTGTCTTGGGCTTAGTCCAAGTTTCTTGGCATTGCTCAAGTTGTTTTGGCCTTGCTCCAGTTGTATTAGGCTTACTCTAGTTGTCTTGGGCTTGCTCTAAATCTCTTGGACTTGCTTCAGTTGTCTTGGGCTTGCTCCTCTTTTCATGGCCTTGCTCTTGTTGTCTTGGCCTTGCTCCAGTTGTCTTGGGCTTGGTCCACTTGCTTTGTGCTTGCTCCTGTTGTGTTGGGCTTGCTTGAGTTGTCTTGGGCTTGCTCCATTTGTCTTGGGCTTTTCCAGTTTTCTTGGCCTTGCTCTAGTTGTACCAGGCTTGCTCCAGTTGTCTTGGCCTTGCTCCAGTTCATTTTGGCTTGCTCCTGTTTTCTTTGGCTTGCTCTAGTTGTCTTGGGCTTACTCTAGTTGTCTTGGGCATGCTCGAGTTGTCTTGGCCTTGCTCTAGTGGTCTTGGCCTTGCTCCAGTTTTTATGGCCTTGCTCCAGTTGTCTTTGGCATGCTCCAGTTCTCTTAAGCTTGCTCTAGTTGTCTTGGGCTTACTCTAGTTGTCTTGGGCATGCTCGAGTTGTCTTGGCCTTGCTCTAGTGGTCTTGGCCTTGCTCCAGTTTTTATGGCCTTGCTCCAGTTGTCTTTGGCATGCTCCAGTTCTCTTAAGCTTGCTCTAGTTGTCTTGGGCTTACTCTAGTTGTCTTGGGCATGCTCGAGTTGTCTTGGCCTTGCTCTAGTGGTCTTGGCCTTGCTCCAGTTTTTATGGCCTTGCTCCAGTTGTCTTTGGCATGCTCCAGTTCTCTTAAGCTTGCTCTAGTTGTCTTGGGCTTACTCTAGTTGTCTTGGGCATGCTCGAGTTGTCTTGGCCTTGCTCTAGTTGTACCAGGCTTGCTCCAGTTGTCTTGGGCTCGCTCCAATTGTCTTGGGCTTGCTCCAGTCTTCTTGGACTTGCTCCAGTTCTATTCACCTTTCTCCTGTTGTATTTGCCTTGCTCAAGTTATCTTGGGCTTGCTCCAGTTGTCTCGGGCTTGCTCAGATGTCCAGGGCTTGCTCTAGTTCTCTTGACCTTGCTCCTGTTGTCATAGGCTTTCTCCAGTTGTCTTGGGCTTGCCCGTGTTGTCTTGGGCATGCTGCAGTTGTCTTGGGCTTGCTCCAGTTATCTTGGCCTTGTTCCAGTTGTCTTTGGCTTGCTCCACCTGTCTTGGCCTTCTCCAGTTGTCTTGACCTTGCTCCACTTGTCTTGACCTTTCCCCAGTTCTCTTGGCCTTGCTCCATTTGTCTTGGCCTTGCTCCAGTTTTCTTGGGCATGCTCTAGTTTTCTTGGGCGTGCTCCAATTTTCTTGGGCTTGCTGCAGTTGTCTTCAGCTTGCTCCAGTTGTCTTGGACTTTCTCCAGCTCTCTTGGCCTTGCTACAGTTTTCTTTGCCCTGCTCCATTTTTCTTAGGCTTGCTCTTGTTGTCTTGCGCTTGTCCCAATTGTCTTGGGCTTGCTTTAGTTGCCTTGGGCTGGCTCTAGTTCTCGAGGACTAGCTCTAGTCGTCTTGGGCTTGCTCCAGCTATCTTGGCCATGCTCCAGTTGTCTTGGGCCTGCCCTATTTGTCTTGGGCATGCTCCAGTTGTCTTGGCCTTTCCCGAGTTGTCTTGGCCTTGCTCTAGTTGTCTTGGGCCTGCTCTAGCTGTTTTGGGCTGGCTCCAATTGTCTTGGTCTTGCTCCAGTTTTCTTGGCCTTGCTCCAGTGGTCTTGGCCTTGCTCCAGTTCTCTAGGGCCTGCTCCAAATGTCTTGGGCTTGCTTTAGTTGTTTTGGCTTTGCTCCAGTTGTCTTCAAATTGCTCCAGTTGTCTTGGGCTTGCTCTAGTTGTCTTGGGCTTGCTCCACTTGTCTTGGCCTTGCTCCAGTTGTCTTGGCCTTGCTCACATTGTCTTGGTCTTGGTCAACTTGTCTTGGGCTTGCTCCAGTTTTTTGGGGCTTTCTCCTTGTGTCTTGGGCTTGCTCCTGTTGTCTTGGGCTTGCTCCAGTTGTCTTGGCCTTGCTCCAGTTACCTTTGGCTTGCTCGAGTTGTCTCTTGCTTAGTCCACTTGTCTGGGGTTTGCTCCAGTTGTCTTATGCTTGCTCGATTTGTCTCCGGCTTGCTCCAGGTGTCTTGGGCTTGCTCCACTTGTCTTGGCCTTGCTCCAGTTATCTTTGGCTTGCTCAAGTTCTCGTTGACTTGCCCCAGCTGTCTTAGCCTTGCTATAGCTGTCTAGGACTTGCGTTAGTTGTCTTGGGCTTGCTCCAGTTGTGTTGGGCTTGCTCCAGTTGTCTTGGTTTTGCTCCAGCTGTCTTGGCCTTGCTACACTTGTTTTGGGTTTCTCCAGGTGTCTTGGACTTTCTCCAGTTCTCTTGGCCTTACTCCTGTTTTCTTGGGCTTGCTCCAGTTGTCTTGGGCTTGCTCCAGTTGTCTTTGGCGTGCTCCTGTTGTCTCTGCTCTGCTCCAGTTGTCTCAGGCTTGCTCAAGTTGTCCTGGTCTTGCCCCAGTTGTCTTGGGCTTGCTCCAGTTGTCTTGGGCTTACTCCACTTGTCTTGGCCTTCTCCACTTGTCTTGGGCTTGCTCTAGTTGTTTTGGGCTTGCTCGTGTTGTCGTGATCTTGCTCCAGTTGACTTAGAATTGCTCCAATTGTCTTGGGCTTGCTCCAGGTTAGTTGGCGTTGCTCCAGTTGTCTTTGCCTTACTTAAGTTGTCTTGGCCTTGCTCCAGTTGTCTAGGCCTTGCTACAGTTGTCTTGGGCCTGCTCCAGTTTTCTTGGGCTTGCTCCATTTGTGTTGGGTTTTCTCCAGACTTCTTGGGCGTGATCCACTTGTGTTGGCCTTGCTCCAGTTTTACTGGGCTTGCTCCAGTTGTCTTGGGTTTGCTCTAGTTGTCTTGGCCTTGCCTCAGTTGTCTTGGACTTGCTCTAGTTGTCTTGGGCTTGCTTTTCGTGTCTTGGGCTTGCTCCAGTTGTCTTGGCCTTGCTCCAGGTGTCTTGGTCTTGCTCCAGTTGTCTTGGGCGTGCTCCAGTTGGCTTGATCCTCTTGACTTGGGCTTGCTCCAGTTGTTCTGGGCTTGCTCCAAATGTCTTGTGGTTTCTGCAGTTGTCTTGGCATTGTTTCAGGTGTTTTGGCCTTGCTCCAGTTGTCTTAGACTTGCTCCAGTTGTCTTGGGCTTTGTACATTTGTCTTGGCCTTGCTCCAGTTGTCTTGGCCTTGCTCCAGTTGTTTTGGGCTTGCTTCCGGTGTCTTGAACTTGCTCCACTTCTCTTGGCCTTGCTCCAGTTTTCTTGGCCTTGCTCCAGTTGTCTTAGGCTTGCTCTAGTTATCTTGCACCTGTCCCTGTTGTCTTGGGCTTGCTCCAGTTATCTTGGGCTTGCTCTAGTTTTTGTGGCCTTGCTCTAGTTCTCTTGGGCTTGCTCCAGCTATCTTGGCCTTTTTCCAGTTGTCTTGGCCTTGCTCCAGTTGTCCTGGGCTTGCTCCAGTTGTATTGGGCTTGTTTCAGTTTTCTTGGCCTTGCTTCAGTTGTATTGGCCTTGCTCCAATAATCTTGGGCCTGCTCCAGTTATCTTTGGCTTGCTCCACTTGTCTAGGTCTTGCTCCATTTTTCTTGCCCTTGCTCTAGTTGTCTTGGGCTTCCTCCCGTTGTCTTGGGCTTGCTCCAGTTGTATTAGTCTTGCTCTAGTTTTTTTGGCATTTCTCCGGTTGTCTTGGCCTTGCTCCAGTTGTTTTGGGCTTGCTCCAGTTGCCTTGGGCCTGCTGTAGTTGTCTTGGCCTTGGTCCAGTTGTCTTGGACTTCCTCCTGTTATATTGAGCTTGCTCCAGTTGTCTTGGCCTTGCTCGAGTTGTTTTGAGCTTGCTCCATGTGTCTTTGGCTTGCTCCAATTTTCTTTCGCTTGCTCAAGTTGTCTTGGCCTTGCTCCAGTTGTCTTAGGCTTGCTTGAGTTGTCTTGGGCTTACCCCAGTTGTCTTGGCCTTGCTCCAGCTGTCTTAAATTTTCTCCAATTGTCTTAGCCTTGCTCCGGATTTCTTGAGCTTGCTCTAGCTGTCTTGGTCTTGCTCCAGTTGTCTTGGTCTTGCTCCAGTTGTCTTGGCCTTGCTCTAGTTTTCGTGGCCTTGCTCCAGATGTCTTGAGCCTACTCCAGTTGTCTTGGGATTGCTCCATTTGTCTTGGCCTTGCTGCACTCTTCTTTGCCTTGCTCTAGTTTTCTTGGCCTTGCTCTAGTTGTCCTGTGCTTGCTCAAGTTTTCTTGGACATGCTCCTGTTTTCTTGGCCTTGCTCCAGTTGTCTTGGGTTTGCACCAGTTGTCTTGGGCTTGCTCCAGTTGTCTTGGCCTTGCTCTAGTTGTCTTAGACTTGCTCCAGTTGTCTTGGGCTTGCACCAGTTGTCTTGGGCTTGCTCCAGTTGTCTTGGCCTTGCTCTAGTTGTCTTAGACTTGCTCCAGTTGTCTTGGGCTTGCTCCAGTTGTCTTGGGCTTGCTCTAGTTGTCTTGGCCTTGCTCCAGTTGTCTTGGCCTTGCTTCACATTTCTGGGCTTGGTTTAGGTGTCTTGGGCTTGCTCCAGTTGTCCTGGCCTTGCTCCACTTTTCCTGGGCTTGCTCTAGTTGTCTGCGGCTTGCTGCAGTCATCTTGGGCTTGCTCCAGTTGTGTCGGCCTTGCTCCTGTTGTCTTAGGCTTGCTCGCATTGCCATGGGTTTGCCCCAGTTGTCGTGGGCTTTCTCCAGTTGTCTTGGGCTTGCTCCAGTTGTCTTGGCCTTGCTCGAGTTTTCTTGGGCTTGCTCTAGCTGTCTTGGCCTTACTCCCAGTTGTCTTGACCTTGCTCCAGTTGTCTTGGCCTTTCTTCAGTTGTCTTGGACCTCCTTCAGTTGTCTTGGCCTTGGTCCAGCTGTATTGGCCTTGCTCGAATTGTCTTGGGCCTGCTCTAGTTGTCTTGGGCTTGCTCCACTTCTCTTAGGCTTGCTCTGTTTTTCTTGGCCTTGCCTAGTTGTCTTGGTATTGCTCCAGTTATCTTGGGCTTGCTTGAGTTTTCTTGGCCTTACTCCAGCTGCATTGGCCTTGCTCCAATTGTTGTGGGCCTGCTCAAGTTATCTTGGGCTTGCTCAAGTTGTTTTTGGCTTGCTCCATTTTTCTTGCCATTGCTCCAATTGTGTTGGGCTTGCTCCAGTTGTCTTGGGCTTGCTCCAGTTGTATTGGTCTTGCTCTAGTTTTCTTGGCCTTGCTCCAGTTGTCTTGGCCTTGCTTCAGTTGTATTGGGCTTGCTCCAGGTGTCTTAAACTTGCTCCAATTGTCTTAGCCTTGCTCCAGTTGTCTTGAGCTTGCTCCAGCTGTCCAGGCCTTACTCCAATTGTCTTGGCCTTGCTCCAGTTGTCTTGGGATTGCTCCATTTGTCTTGGCCTTGCTCCAGTTGTCCTGGCCTTGCTCCAGCTCTTGGGCCTGCTCCTATTGTCTTGGGCTTGCTTCAGTTGTCTTCGGCTTGTTCGAGGTTTCTTTACCTTGCTCCAGTTGTTTTGGGCTTACCCCTGTTGAAGTGGGCTTGCTCCAATTGTATTCGCCTTGCTCCAGGTGTCTTACGCTTGCTCCAGTTGTCTTGGGCTTGCCCTTGTTGTTTTGAGCTTGCTCCAGGTGTCTTGGACTTGCTCCAGCTATCTTGGCATAGCTCCCGTTGTCTTGGCGTTGCTCCACTTGTCTTGTCCTTGGCCCAGTTGTCTTGGCCTTGCTACAGTTCTATTGGGCCTGCTGTAATTGTCTTGGACTTGCTCCAGTTGTCTTGGCTTTGCTCCAGTGGTCTTGGCCTTGCTCTAGTTGTCTTGGGCTTGCTCCAATTTTCTTGGCCTTGCTTCAGTTGTATTCCCCTTGCTCCAAATGTCTTGGGCTTGCTCCAGTTGTCTTTGGCTTGCTCGTGTTGTCTCGGGCTCGCTCCAGTTGTCTTGGCCTTGCTCAAGTTGTCTTGCACTTGCTCTAGTTGTCTTGGGTGTGCTCCAGTTGTCTTCGAATTGCTCCAATAGTTTTGGCCTTGCTCCAGTTGTCTTGGCCTTGCTCTAGTTGTTTAGGGCTTGCTCCAGGTGTCTTCAGCTTGCTCCTGTTGTCTTGGCCTTGTTCCAGCTTTATTGGGCTTGCTCCAGTCGTCTTGGGCTTGCGCCAGTTGTCTTGGCCTCGCTCCAGTTGTCGTATGCTTGCTCCATTTGTCTTGATCTTGCCGCAGTTGTCTTGAGCTTGCTCTAGTTGTCTTGGGCTTGCTCTAGTTGTTTTGGCCTTGTTCCAACTGTCTTGGGCTTGCTCTAGTTCTCTTTGGCTTGCTCCAATTGTCGTGTCTTTTCTCCAGTTGTCTTGGACTTGCTCCAGTTGTCTTTGGCTTGCTTTAGTTCTCTTGGGCTTGTTCCAGTTGTCTTGGCCATGCTCCAATTTTCTTTGGCTTGCTCCAACTTTCTTGGGCTCACTCCAGGTATCATGGCATTGCTCCAGTTGTCTTGGCCTTGTTCCAGTTATCTGAGGCTTGATTCGGTTGCTTTGGGCTTGCCCCAGTTGCCTTGGGCTTGCTCCTGTTCTTTTGGGCATGCTTCAGTTGTCTTGGGCTTGTTCGAGTTGTCTTGGCCTTGCTCTAGTTGTCTTCGCCTCCCTCTAGTTGTCTTGGCCTTGCTCCACTTGTCTTGGCTTGGCTCCAGTTGTCTTGGGCCTGCTACAGTTGTCTTCGGCTTGCTCCAGTTTTCTTGGCCTTGCTCCTATTGTCTTGGCCTTCCTCCAGTTGTCTTGGGCTTGCTCCAAGTGTCTTGCGCTTGCTCCAGTTGTCTTGGCCTTGGTCTGGCTGTTTTCGACGTGCTCTAGTTGTCTTGAGCTTGTTCCAGTTGTCTTTGGCTTGTTCCAGTTGTCATGGCTTTGCTCCTATTGTCTTCGCCTTGCTTGAGTTGCTTAGGGCTTGCTCCAGTTTTCTTGGCCTCGCTCTAGTCTTCTTCTAAGTGCTCCAGTTATCTTGGGCTTGCTTCAGCAGTCTTGGACTTGCTCCAATTGTCTCTGCATTGCTCCAGTTGTCTTAGGCTTGCTCGAGTTGTGTTGGGCTTGTCCCAGTTGTCTTGGGCTTCCTCGGTTGTCTTGGGCTTGGTCCCTTTGTCTTGGGCTTCCTCCAGTTGTCTTGGTCTTGCTCCAGTTGTCTTGGGCTTGCTCGAGCTATTACGCCTTGCTCCAGTTGTCTGGTCCTTGCTCAAGTTGTCTTTGCATTGCTCCAGTTGTCTTCGCTTTGCTTTACTTGTCTGGGACTTACTCCAGTTTCATTGGGCTTGCTCCAGTTATCTTGGACTCGCTCCAGTTGACTTGGCATTGCTCCAGTTGTCTTAGGCCTGCTCCTATTGTCTCTGGTTTGCTCTAGTTGTCTTGGGCTTGCTCGCGTTTTCTTGGCCTTGCTCAATTTGTCTTAGGCTTTCTCCACTTGTTTTGGGCTTGCTCCAGTTGTCGTGGCCTTGCTTCAGTTGTCTTGGGCTTGCTCCAGTTGTCTTGGGCTTGCCCTTGTTGTCCTGGGCATACTCTTGTTGTCTTGGGCTTGCTCCAGTTGTCTTAGCCTTGCTCCAGTTGTCTTGGGCCTGCTCCAGGTGTCTTGGCATCTCTTCACTTGTCTTCGCGTTGCTCTAGTTGTCTTGGCTTTGCCCCAGTTGTCTTTCCCTTGCTCCACTTGTCTTGGGCCAACTTCNCTTTCCTTGCTCCAGTTGTCTTGGGCTTGCTCCTCTAGTTTTGGGCTTGCTCTAGTTGTCTTGGCCTTGCTTCAGTTGTCCTAGGCTTGCTCCAGTTGTCTTGGGCTTTCCCCGGTTGTCTTGGGCTTGCTCCAGTTGTCTTGGGCTTGCTCTAGTTGTCTTGGGCTTGCTCCATATGTCTCGGCCTTCCTCAAGTTGTCTTCGAGTTACTTCAGCTATTTTGGCCTTGCTCCAGTTGTCTTGGCCTTGCCCCATTTGTCTTTGCCTTGCTCCAGTTGTCTTGGCCTTGCTCGAGTTGTCTGGAACCTCATCCAGTTGTCCTGGGATTGCTCCAGTTGTCTTGGCCTTGCTCCAGTTGTCTTGGGCTTGCTCCAGTTGTCTTCACCTCGCTCCAGTTGTCTTGAGCTTGCTCCAGTTGTCTTCACCTCGCTCCAGTTGTCTTGAGCTTGCTCCAGTTGTCTTCACCTCGCTCCAGTTGTCTTGAGCTTGCTCCAGTTGTCTTCACCTCGCTCCAGTTGTCTTGAGCTTGCTCCAGTTGTCTTCACCTCGCTCCAGTTGTCTTGAGCTTGCTCCAGTTGTCTTCACCTCGCTCCAGTTGTCTTGAGCTTGCTCCAGTTGTCTTCACCTCGCTCCAGTTGTCTTGAGCTTGCTCCAGTTGTCTTCACCTCGCTCCAGTTGTCTTGAGCTTGCTCCAGTTGTCTTCACCTCGCTCCAGTTGTCTTGAGCTTGCTCCAGTTGTCTTCACCTCGCTCCAGTTGTCTTGAGCTTGCTCCAGTTGTCTTCACCTCGCTCCAGTTGTCTTGAGCTTGCTCCAGTTGTCTTCACCTCGCTCCAGTTGTCTTGAGCTTGCTCCAGTTGTCTTCACCTCGCTCCAGTTGTCTTGAGCTTGCTCCAGTTGTCTTCACCTCGCTCCAGTTGTCTTGAGCTTGCTCCAGTTGTCTTCACCTCGCTCCAGTTGTCTTGAGCTTGCTCCAGTTGTCTTCACCTCGCTCCAGTTGTCTTGAGCTTGCTCCAGTTGTCTTCACCTCGCTCCAGTTGTCTTGAGCTTGCTCCAGTTGTCTTCACCTCGCTCCAGTTGTCTTGAGCTTGCTCCAGTTGTCTTCACCTCGCTCCAGTTGTCTTGAGCTTGCTCCAGTTGTCTTCACCTCGCTCCAGTTGTCTTGAGCTTGCTCCAGTTGTCTTCACCTCGCTCCAGTTGTCTTGAGCTTGCTCCAGTTGTCTTCACCTCGCTCCAGTTGTCTTGAGCTTGCTCCAGTTGTCTTCACCTCGCTCCAGTTGTCTTGAGCTTGCTCCAGTTGTCTTCACCTCGCTCCAGTTGTCTTGAGCTTGCTCCAGTTGTCTTCACCTCGCTCCAGTTGTCTTGAGCTTGCTCCAGTTGTCTTCACCTCGCTCCAGTTGTCTTGAGCTTGCTCCAGTTGTCTTCACCTCGCTCCAGTTGTCTTGAGCTTGCTCCAGTTGTCTTCACCTCGCTCCAGTTGTCTTGAGCTTGCTCCAGTTGTCTTCACCTCGCTCCAGTTGTCTTGAGCTTGCTCCAGTTGTCTTCACCTCGCTCCAGTTGTCTTGAGCTTGCTCCAGTTGTCTTCACCTCGCTCCAGTTGTCTTGAGCTTGCTCCAGTTGTCTTCACCTCGCTCCAGTTGTCTTGAGCTTGCTCCAGTTGTCTTCACCTCGCTCCAGTTGTCTTGAGCTTGCTCCAGTTGTCTTCACCTCGCTCCAGTTGTCTTGAGCTTGCTCCAGTTGTCTTCACCTCGCTCCAGTTGTCTTGAGCTTGCTCCAGTTGTCTTCACCTCGCTCCAGTTGTCTTGAGCTTGCTCCAGTTGTCTTCACCTCGCTCCAGTTGTCTTGAGCTTGCTCCAGTTGTCTTCACCTCGCTCCAGTTGTCTTGAGCTTGCTCCAGTTGTCTTCACCTCGCTCCAGTTGTCTTGAGCTTGCTCCAGTTGTCTTCACCTCGCTCCAGTTGTCTTGAGCTTGCTCCAGTTGTCTTCACCTCGCTCCAGTTGTCTTGAGCTTGCTCCAGTTGTCTTCACCTCGCTCCAGTTGTCTTGAGCTTGCTCCAGTTGTCTTCACCTCGCTCCAGTTGTCTTGAGCTTGCTCCAGTTGTCTTCACCTCGCTCCAGTTGTCTTGAGCTTGCTCCAGTTGTCTTCACCTCGCTCCAGTTGTCTTGAGCTTGCTCCAGTTGTCTTCACCTCGCTCCAGTTGTCTTGAGCTTGCTCCAGTTGTCTTCACCTCGCTCCAGTTGTCTTGAGCTTGCTCCAGTTGTCTTCACCTCGCTCCAGTTGTCTTGAGCTTGCTCCAGTTGTCTTCACCTCGCTCCAGTTGTCTTGAGCTTGCTCCAGTTGTCTTCACCTCGCTCCAGTTGTCTTGAGCTTGCTCCAGTTGTCTTCACCTCGCTCCAGTTGTCTTGAGCTTGCTCCAGTTGTCTTCACCTCGCTCCAGTTGTCTTGAGCTTGCTCCAGTTGTCTTCACCTCGCTCCAGTTGTCTTGAGCTTGCTCCAGTTGTCTTCACCTCGCTCCAGTTGTCTTGAGCTTGCTCCAGTTGTCTTCACCTCGCTCCAGTTGTCTTGAGCTTGCTCCAGTTGTCTTCACCTCGCTCCAGTTGTCTTGAGCTTGCTCCAGTTGTCTTCACCTCGCTCCAGTTGTCTTGAGCTTGCTCCAGTTGTCTTCACCTCGCTCCAGTTGTCTTGAGCTTGCTCCAGTTGTCTTCACCTCGCTCCAGTTGTCTTGAGCTTGCTCCAGTTGTCTTCACCTCGCTCCAGTTGTCTTGAGCTTGCTCCAGTTGTCTTCACCTCGCTCCAGTTGTCTTGAGCTTGCTCCAGTTGTCTTCACCTCGCTCCAGTTGTCTTGAGCTTGCTCCAGTTGTCTTCACCTCGCTCCAGTTGTCTTGAGCTTGCTCCAGTTGTCTTCACCTCGCTCCAGTTGTCTTGAGCTTGCTCCAGTTGTCTTCACCTCGCTCCAGTTGTCTTGAGCTTGCTCCAGTTGTCTTCACCTCGCTCCAGTTGTCTTGAGCTTGCTCCAGTTGTCTTCACCTCGCTCCAGTTGTCTTGAGCTTGCTCCAGTTGTCTTCACCTCGCTCCAGTTGTCTTGAGCTTGCTCCAGTTGTCTTCACCTCGCTCCAGTTGTCTTGAGCTTGCTCCAGTTGTCTTCACCTCGCTCCAGTTGTCTTGAGCTTGCTCCAGTTGTCTTCACCTCGCTCCAGTTGTCTTGAGCTTGCTCCAGTTGTCTTCACCTCGCTCCAGTTGTCTTGAGCTTGCTCCAGTTGTCTTCACCTCGCTCCAGTTGTCTTGAGCTTGCTCCAGTTGTCTTCACCTCGCTCCAGTTGTCTTGAGCTTGCTCCAGTTGTCTCGGGCTTGCTCCAGTTATCTTGGCCTTGCTCTAGTTGTCTTGGCCTTGCTCCAGTTGTCTTGGCCTTGCTCCAGTTTTCTTGGTCTTGCTTCAATTGTCTTCGGCTTTCTTCAGTTGTCTTTGGCTTGCTCCAATTGTCCTTGGCTTGCTTCAGATTTCTTGGGCTTGCTCTAGTTGTGTTGGCCTTGCTCCAGTTGTCTTGGACGTGCTCCTGTTGTCTTAGGCTTGCTCAAGTTGCCTTGGGTTTGCTCCAGTTGTCTTCGCCTTGCTCCAGTTGTCTTGGCCTTACTCCAGTTGTTTTGGGCTTGCTCCAGGTGTCTTGGGCTTGCTCCAGTTGTCTTGGCCTTGCTCCAGTTCTCTTCGGCTTGCTCCAATTGTCTTGGACTTGCTCCAGCTGTCCTGATCTTGCTCCTCTTTTCTTGGCCTTGCTCCAGTTGTCGTAGGCTTGCTCCGGTTGTCTTGGGCTTGTCCCAAGTGTCTTGGGCTTGCTCCAGTTTTTGTGGGCTTACTCCTGTTCTCTTGGCCTTAATCCAGTTGTCTTGGGCTTGCTCCAGCTGTCTTGGCCTCGTTGTAGTTGTCCTAACCTTGCTTGAGTTGTCTTGACCTTGCTCCAGTTGTATTGGCCTTGCTCTAGTTGTCTGGTGCTTGCTTTAGTTGTCTATGGGCTTGCTCCAATTCTCTTGGGCTTGCTCTAATTGCATTGGGCTTGCTGTAGTTGTATTGGTTTTGCTCTGGTTGTCTTGGGCTTGCTCCAGTTGTCTTGGAATTTCTCTAGTTGTCATGGCCTTGCTTCTGTTGTCTTGGACTTGGTCCAGTTGTCTTGGGCTTGCTTCAGTTGTCTTGGGCTTGCCCCATTCGTCTTGGCCTTGCTCCAGTTGTCTTGGCTTTGCTCGAGTTGTCTTGGGCTTGGTCCATTTGTCTTCGGCTTGTTTTAGTTGTCTTGGGCTTGTCCCAGTTGTCTTGAGCTTGCTCCAGTTGTCTTGGGCTTGCTCTAGTTGTATTGGCCTTGCTCCAGTTGTATTAGGCTTGCTCCAGTTGTCTTGGGCTTACTCCAGTTGTCTTGGCCTTGTGCCAGTTATCTTTGGCTTGCTCCAGTTATCTTTGGCTTATTCAAGTTGTCGTTGCCTTGCTCCAGCTGTCTTGGACTTTCTCCATTTATCTTGGCCTTGCTCTAGTTGTCTTGGGCATGCTCCAATTGTCTTTACCTTGCTCCACTTGTTTTGGACTTGCTCTAGGTGTCTTGGACTTGCTCCGGTTTTCTTGGTCTTGCTCCACTTTTCTTGGGCTTGCTCCAGTTGTCTTGGGCTTCCTCCACTTGTCTTGGGCTTGCTCCAGTTGTCTTAGCCTTGCTCTAGTTGTCTTAGGCTTGCTCCAGTTTTCTTGGGCTTTTCTTACTTGTCTTGGGCTAGCTCTAGTTATCTTGGGCTTGCTCTAGTTGTCTTGGCTTTGCTCTTGTTGTCTTGGGCTTGCTCTAGCTGTCTTGGCCTTGCTCCAGTTGTCTTGGCCTTGCTCTAATTGTCTTGGGCTTACTCCAGTTGTCTTGGCCTTGCTCCAGTTGTCTTGGCCTTGCTCTAGTTGTCTGGGGCCTACTTCAGTTGTCTTGGGCTTCTCCAGTTCTCTGCCTTGCTCCAGTTTTCTTGTTGTTGCTTCAGTTGTCTTGGGACTGCTCCAGTTGTATTGGGCTTGCTCCAGTTGTCTTGGCCGTGCTGCAGTTGTCTTGGGCTTGCCCCACTTGTCTTGGGCTTGCTCCAGTTGTATTGGGCTTGCTCCAGGTGTCTTGGCCTTGCTCTGGTTGTCTTGGGCTTGTTGTAGCTGTCCTTGCTGTCAGGAATGCTCTCCTGGCGTGCCCTGAACTGCCTGAGTGTCTGCGGCTGCTTAGTGCAAAGAGACTTCCAAGGGAGGTGTGTGCTTTGGGTCGCCACTGTTGTTCTTCTATGCCCCATGGCCACTGCTATGGGTTGACGGACAGGTTGGGCATGCACTGCTCCCTTGGAGTAAGTCCCCCAAACCTTGTTCGTGGTGCAAGTCCAAGCGAGACACCAGAAGTGTAGCGCAACGGATAGCATGTTGGACTTAGGGACAACAGGTCCTGCGATCGAGCCTTGATGTGCGCTGGAGGTTTTTGACCTTCTAGCACAGGGGAAGTTTCTTAGACATTTCTCCATGCATGAGGAGAGTGCGCCACTTGGCGGTCAGTGGATGCGCCAATTGGCGGACTGGTGAGGTGGTTTGGAGTGACCACCCCAAAAGTGTCACTGCCCACACACCTTAGAAGCCAGGCCTAGGACTATATGTACCAGGCTCATTCCTCATTCTAATTACACAATCTGGCCTTAGATGCTCCTCACAGAGTTGTCCAACTAAGGAACAGTATAAAGAAGACACTGGTTGGTCTAAGCCCCAGGAGTTAGTCTTTGACTAGCACCTCGCGCGAAAGTGACCAAGTGTTAAGTGGACACAGTTGCTAGCAAGTGATTGCCTAGGAACTGCTCAGTGTGGAACCGTGATCCTGAGGGTGATATCTTCTCCTAGCTGAAATGCTAGGAGCGGACGGCAGGTGCTATTGTGTCGGCCCTGTTTTCTAGTCCGTTTGCCTCAGGCCGGTTGACA
>SZWC01004686.1:0-18033 GCA_023375785.1 Penium margaritaceum | reverse complement strand
ATCAAAGAGGCGGTACGCCTCGAGCGCACTCTCGTATCCAACGAACGCGTACACCTTTGCACGCGGGTCCAGTTTGGAGTCTTTTCTTTGCGCGGCCTGCAGTAACGCGTGTGCCTTGCACCCGAACGCCTTCAGGTGTGCCATGCTTGGTTTTCGCCCGCTCCAAGCCTCCTGCGGCGTCTTCCAGCCGCCCTTCCCCTTCAACACTGCTGTTGGAGTGAGGTTGGTGATGTAGCACGCCGTACTCACTTCCTCGGCCCACAGGCTCCGTGGCAACTTTGCATCCACGAGCATTGTCCGCGCCATTGGGAGTAGCGTCTGGTTCATACGCTCCGCCACGCTATTAGATTGAGGCGTGTACGGGGTGGTCGGCTGCCACTCAATGCCCTGCTCCTTCAGCCACCCTCCGTAGCCCACATACTCCCCGCAATTGTCGCTGCGTAGAGCTCTGACCTTGCGGCCAGTCTGCCTCTCCACCGCTGCAACATACTTCTTCAGCCAGTCCAGCACATCGCTCTGCCGCTTCATGAAGCAGACGTAGAGTTTTTTGCTGCAATCGTCGATGAAGGTGACAAAGTAACGCGCGCCCCCAACAGACGGCGTCTTGATCGGTCCACACACATCACTGTGCATGACCTCAAGCAAGTTCTCGGCCCGTCGTTGTCCGTCTTCGAACGGCTTGCACTTTGCCTTGCCCACGATGCAAGGCTCGCACTTGTGCTCTGCGGAATCTGCTGCTACGTCAGCTGCACCGGTGATGTTGAGGCCGCGAACCATGTCGCGCTTTGCCATCTCTTGGACGACTGCGGGCGACAAGTGCCCCTGCCGCCGATGCCACAGCTGCAGGTCTGCTCCCCCGCCTTTTGCAAGGTTGACGACGCGTGCTGGCGGGTCTGCTGCGTCTGATGCCGAGGGGATGACCTTGGTCTCAACAATGTAGAGGCCTCCCTCGCGTTTCGCCTCTAGCACGACCTCGCCGCCGCCGTCCATCCGCACGACTGCACCTTTCCTGCGGAAGGGGACTTCATACCCCTTGTCTGTCAAGCGGCTCACACTCAAAATGTCAGCCAGGCCGGGGACATGTTGCACATTTTGAATCACACATTGCGCCTTTTTACCACCAACCACCACCTCTACGTCCACATCACCTTGGCCGGCCGCAGGCTCGACCTTGTCGTTGGCGGTCACCATGGACTTGGCTGACTTGGTGTAGTTGATGAACCCCACCTTCTCGACTTGGGTATGCTCCTCCGCACCTGAGTCGAGGCACCGCCGGTTGGCGCCCTTCAGGTCGTGGTTCTTTTTGCCGTTGAGGAGCGCCTTCTTGCCTTTGGCGCCTTTGCCGTCGGCCTGTGCCTCCTCCGGATACTCCTTGGCCCAATGGCCCTCCTTGCCACAGTTATGGCATACTCCCTTCTTGGCACCCTTCTTGCCGCCACCCTTACCACCGCCTCGCTTGCCGCTGCTGCTGCCACCCTGCGTTTTGGTGATCAGGGCAGTTGAGGATGACGAGGTCCCGCCACCGCTCCGACGATGCACCTCGTTGCGGATGTACTCGGCGACTGTGCCGTAGGTGAGTTTATCCTCCTCCCATCCTCCCAGCACGGTGATGAGAGGACCCCAACTGTCGGGTAGAGCCATGAGGAGCGCCATTGCCTGCATCTTTGTGTCAATCTTCCATCCCACATCATTGCATTCTGAGGCAAGAGACTCGATCTGTTGCATGGTAGAAATGATGTCCTCACCCTCCTCGATCCTCACCGTCAAGAGTCGCTTCATTGCGAAGATCTTGTTGGCTAGGGATGTTGATTGGTGGATGGAGCAGATCTTTTTCCATGCGTTGGCTGCTAGCTCGCAGCCATGGATATAGCCCCACTGAGATTCATGCAGCACTGACAAGAGAAGCATCAGCGCCTCCGTGTTCTTCCTTGCGAAGGTCGTCTTCTCCTCGTTTGTTGCGCTCGCATCTTGAACCTCCGTTCCCTTCATGAGCTCCAGCAGTCCCTTGTGCGCGAGGTAGATCTCAAAATGCCACCGCCACAGCCCAAAGCCTGGGTCGCCCATGTTCTTTTGGATGGGCGAGGACTCTGTCTTCTGCGCCATGTTGAACTTCTGCAATGGACAGTCTCAACGTGCAACGGCGAAGTCGCCCGGGGCGGTACTCCCGTGTATTTGCGGAAGCCGTGAACGTCTTGGTAGGCAGGTCAGGGCTGTGGGCCCATAATCCTTTGTCAGGAATGCTGTCTTGGCGTGCCCTGAACTGCCTGAGTGTCCGCGGCTGCTTAGTGCAAAGAGACTTCCAAGGGAGGTGTGTGCTTTGGGTCGCCACAACACCAAGTGAGCAGAATTCAGGCAGAATACAGATTGCGGAAACTGAGAAAGGCTGGGAATCATCAATGGATAGTTATTTTGGTGAGATTACATCTGATTCTTATAGCTTGTGATCTAAGCTTTCCAACGCATCCAAGCACGCCCAAAACGGAGCAGTAGAGCCCCTGCTACGGCCGTTAGAGTAAGCCATGGTGGAGCCGAGCCGCCCACCATACCCACGAACGGGAATGACGGGAGGCGCTTCGACGGTGGCCTATCGAAGCGCCCTTCCTGTCATCCCAACATGGGAGGAGGCTCGCCCTGGTCCAGAAGACCATCCATATCCCTTTTGTTCATGGCCCATGTGCCCTTGGAGCATATTGAAGTCGAACTTGGATCACTGGTGGTGGAATTACTCCGTCACCAATGACGGAACCCAAATTCCACCCACCTACCACCCGAACTTCGGATGGGGCTATCTTTCTCAATTCTGAACCAAATCGAGCAACTGAAAGCTTGAAACTGCATGGCGAAATGCAAGGAGTCCAAATCTGCAATTGGATTAGACATCACACCAATCCCTAGTGGTCGAACTAGGAAAACGGCAAACGGCATCCATGGCAGGGGCACTTTTANGGTAACCTCCCCACCTCAGCCGGTTACGACTCGGGACGAATAAAAAGACAGATTCAAAGTTGGACTTAAGGTGTGTAATATTTGGAGCTATCTGTCTTCTTTGGCAAGTTAAACAAATGCTTAAACTGTTTACTTTCTTCTACACTTACATCTTGTCACAACAGTGGTTACAAATTTCATTTCCACACTCCTATCCATCCTGAAGACCGTTTTGTATACATTGTTTGACCAAAAGATAGTATCATGCACTTATGCTCATAAAGTTCCGTGTTAAAATGAATTTGTATTCTAGATAAAATGGACATGATGGAGTATTCAAAACCTACATGACAGAGTTTTACCTAAAGTACACTTATGCCAAACGTTGTATCCATGTTAGCCTGAATTCCCATGAACATGAACGTCTACACTTCTAATATAGTGCGCATCTACGCCTCGATCTATACCTATACCTAAATCCACATCTACATCTACATTACGTCTCCTTTTACACATACATGTATATAGACATCTACATCTAGTAAATCCTTTGCCTCCACCTCTACCACTACATATTCCTGCGGATATCGATGTACATGTGGACGTGCATTTGTTTGTAGACTTACATCTACATGTGAATTTGCATCACATTTACATCTAAATCTAAATCTACATCTACATCTACATTTGATTATATATATATATATACATCTTCATATTTATCTGTAGGTTCATCTACGTCTACGTATACATCTACGCCTACATCCACGTCTATATTTAGGTCTACATTTATCTCTACATCAACATGCTCATCTACATCTATATCCATACCTCAATCCACAATGTGATCTACCTCTTGTCATCTACTTCTATACATATGTGTACATCTACATACACATCTACCGTAGTATCTTTCACATTCGCCTGCATCAATACAAAACTTTCAACCTTAAAGCGTGCAAAATAATCCCGTAAGGGTTTGATTGGAACACTAAAATGAATCCGGGTCTGCCCAACCGTCTCATTGTTGAGCAAAACCAATGTTTGTGACCAGCACTTTGAATGTTAACGCACTGACAGAAGTGCTCAAAGCCTTTTGCCATGCCAGCTACCTTTACGCAGATACGCTCAGTTGCGACCGCTTGAGGCTTTGAAGTTCGGATTCTTGAACTTCGAAGCTTCTTGAGCGTTGACGGGTTTACATTTTGTAGATTTGACCTCCACCTATTTTGGGCTTTTCTTGACACCAAAAGGGGGAAAGGACCTTTGAATGAAACACCTAGATAATGGTGGGGTCCAAATACTCATTTAATTATGCAATCTCCATTTTTGGTTCGAAAAGATTGGTGCATGTTAAAACACTACGGTATATCTACATCTACTTAGTCGAGGAACTTATGGACGAGGCATATTTTGCACGTGCCTATGGCATTCCTATGGCAGGATGTCACGTACGCCAATTCTGCCCTGCTTGTGAGGTGATGGCATGGATCTTTTTGCTGCCAGCAACCTTTCAAAGCTGGGTAGTTAGTGGGATGCCTGGGCAGAACAAGCCAGTGAAAGTCATATGACAATGACATCTTAGTACAATTTTCTATTTTTATTGGCATCTTCTTTCGCATAAACATGTCCAATTGAACATATCCAGGTACAATTGCTCATATGTACGTCAATTTCTTGCATGTAGGTCAATTGTCCAATTGCTTGTATGTACGTTAATTGTATCCATAACGCTTTTCATATCTAGATACACAACCATACATAAATCTTCAGCTGCATATTTGTAAGCTGAATGTGCCCAAGACAACTGGAGCAAGCCCAAGACAACTAGAGCTAGGCCAAGAATACTGGAGCAAGCCCATGACAACTGGAGCAAGCCCAATACAACTAAAGCAGTCCCAAGACAAGTGGAGCAAGGCCAAGACAACTGGAGCAAGGCCAAGAAAACTAAAGCAAGCCAAAGACAACAAGAGCAGGTCCAAGACAACTGGAGCAAGGCCAGGACAAATGGATCAAGGCCAAGACAACCGGAGCGAGGCCAAGACAACTGGAGCAAGGCCAAAACAACAGGAGCAATGCCAAGACAGTTGAAGCAAGCCCAAGACGACTGGAGCAAGCCCAAGACAAGTTGAGCAAGCACAAGACAACTGGAGCAAGCCCAAGACAACTGGAGCAAGGCAAAAAAAATTGGAGCAAGCCCAAGACAACAAGAGTAAGCCCAACACAACTGGAGCAAGCCCAAGACAACTAGAGCAAGGCCGAGAAAACTGGAGCAAGCCCAAGACAACGAGAGCGACTCCAATACAACTGGAGCAGGCCCAAGACAACTAGAGCAAGGCCGAGAAAACTGGAGCAAGCCCAAGACAACGAGAGCGACTCCAATACAACTGGAGCAGGCCCAAGACAACTAGAGCAAGGCCAAGACAACAGGAGCAAGGCCAAGACAACAACAGCAAGGCCAAGGAAACTGGAGCAAG
Source organism: Penium margaritaceum (assembly GCA_023375785.1). Classification (NCBI taxonomy): domain Eukaryota; kingdom Viridiplantae; phylum Streptophyta; class Zygnematophyceae; order Desmidiales; family Peniaceae; genus Penium; species Penium margaritaceum. The sequence continues at coordinate 12,631 of SZWC01004686.1, read as the reverse complement.
GGCAAGACAACTGGAGCAATGGCAAGACAGCTGGAGAAAACCGAAGACAACTTGAGCAAGGCCAAGACCACTGGAGCAAGCCCAAGATAGCTGGAGCAAGCCCAAATCAACTGGCTAAGCCCAAGACAACTAGAGTAAGCCTATGACAACTGGAGCAATACCAAGAGATTTGGAGCAAGCCCAAAACAATTAGAGCAAGCCCAAGACAACTGGAGCAATGCTAAGAAAACTCGAGCAAGTCCAAGACAACTGGAGCAAGCCCAAAACAAATGGCGCAAGCCCAAGACAACTGGAGCAAGGCCAAGACAACTGGAGCAAGGCCAAGACAATTGCAGCAAGGCCAATACATTCGGAGTAAGGGCAAGACAGTTGGAGCAAGCCCAAGACAACTGGAGCAAGACAAAGATAACTGGAGCAAGCCAAAGACAATCGGAGCAAGCCCAAGAGAACTGGGGCAAGCCCAAGACAACAGGAGCACGCCCAAGACAACTGGAGCAAGGCCAAAACAACTGGAGCAAGCCCAAGACAACAGGAGCAAGTCCAAGACAACCGGAGCAAGCCCAATAAAACTGGAGCAAGGCCAAGACAACTGGAGCAAGCCCTATACACCTGGAGCAGCCCAAAAACAACTGGAGCAATGCCAGGACAAGAGGAGGAAAGCAAAGAAAACTGGAGCAAGCCCAAGACAACTGGAGCAAGCTCTAAACAACTAGAGCAAGTCCAAGAAAACTGGAGCAAGGCCAACACAACTAGAGCAAGCCCAAGACAACTAGAGCAAGCCCAAGACAACTAAAGCAAGCCTAAGACAAGTGGAGCAGGCCCAAGACAACTGTAGCAAGGACAAGACAAGTGGAGCAAGGCCAAGACAACTGGAGTAAGCTGAAGACAACTAAAGCAATGCCAAGACAGCTGGAGCGAGCCCATGACAACTGAAGCAAGGCCAAGACCAGTGGAGCAAGCCCAGGACAAGTGGAGCAAGCCCAAGACAACTGAGGCAAGCCCAAGACAACTGGAGGAAGCTTAAGACAACTGGAACAAGACCAAGACAATTGGAGCAAGCCCAAAACATCTGGATCAAGCCCAAGATAACTGGAGCAAGGCCACGAAAACTCAAGCAAGCCAAAGACAACTAGAGCAAGTCCAAGACAATTGGAGTAGGCCCAAGACAACTGGAGTAGTGCCAAGACAACTAGAGCAAGGCCAAGATAAATGGTGCAATGCCAAGATAACTGGGGCAAGGCCAAGACAGTTGCAGCAAGCCCAAGACAACTAGAGCAAGGCCAAGACAACAAGAGCAAGCCCAAGACACCTGGAGCAGGCCCAAAACAAGTGGAGCAAGGCCAAGACACTGGGAGCAAGGCCAAGAGAACTGGAGCACGCCGAAGACAGCTCGAGCAAGTTCAAGACAACTAGAGCAAGCCCAAGACAACTGGAGCAAGCCCAATACAACAAGGACAAGCCCAATACAACAGGGACAAGCCCAAGATAACTGGAGCAAGCCTAAGACAACTGGAGCAAGGCCAAGACAATTGGAGCAAAACCAAGACAACTAGAGCAATCCCAAGAAAACTGGAGCAAGGCTTGGAAAACCCAAGCAAGCTCAAGCCAACTGGAGCAAGCCTAGGACAATTGGAGCAAGCCCAAGACAACTGGAGAAAGCCCAAGACAACGGGAGCAATGCTAAGACAGCTGGAGCAAGCCCGAGAAAACTGGAGCAAGGCCAAAATCACCAGAGCAAGTCTAAGATAACTATAGCAAATCCAAGACAACTCGGGCAAGTCCAAGACAACTATAGGAAGCCTAAGACAACTAGAGCAAGACCAAGACAATTGGAGCAAGCCCAAAACAACAAGGGCAAGCCCAATACAACCACAGCAAACCAAAAACAACTGGAGCAAGCGCAAGACAACTGGAGAAGACCCAACATAACTAGAGTGAGGCCAAGACAAAAAGAGCAAGGCCAAGAGAACTGGAGCAAACCCGAGACAACTGGAGCAGGCCCAAGACAACTAGAGCAAGGCCAAGACAACTAGACCAAGGCAAAGACAACTGGAGCAAGGCCAAGACAACTGGAGAAAGGCCAAGATAGATGGAGCAAGCCCAAGACAACTGGAGCAAGGCCAAGACAACTGGAGCAAGCCCAAGATGGCTTGAGCAGGACCAAGACAACTAGAGCACGGCCAAGAAAACTGGAGCAAGCCCAAGACAACTGATGCAAGCCCAAGACAACTGGAGCAAGCCCAAGACAACAGGAGCAAGGACAGGAAAACTGGAGCAAGTCCAAGACAACTAGAGCGAGTCCAATACAACTGGAAGAGGCCCAAGACAACTGCAAAAGCCCAAGACATCTGGAGCATGCCCAAGACAACTGGAGCAAGGCCAAGACAACTAGAGCAAGGCCAAGACAACTGGAGCGAGGCCAAGAGAACAAGAGCAAGGCCAAGACAACTGGAGCAATGCCATGACAGCTCGAGCAAGCCCAAGACAATGGGAGCAAGGCCAAGACAACTGGAGCGAGGCCAAGAGAACAAGAGCAAGGCCAAGACAACTGGAGCAATGCCATGACAGCTCGAGCAAGCCCAAGACAATGGGAGCAAGGCCAAGACCACTGGAGCAAGCCCGAGACAACTGGAGCAAGCCCAAGACAACTGGCCAAGTGCAAGACAACTGGAGGAAGCCTAAGATAACTGGAACAAGACCAAGACAACTGGAGCAAGCCCAAAACAACTGGAGCAAGCAAAAGACAACAGGAGCAAGGCCAAGCAAACTCAAGCAAGCCCAAGACAACAGGAGCAAGCCCAAGACAAATGGGGCTGGCTTAAGACAACTCGAGCAAGGCCAAGACATCTGGAGCAAGGCCAAGACATCTGAAGCAAGCCGAAGACAACTAGAGCAAGGCCAAGACAACAGGAGCAAGCCCAAGACAACTTAAGCAGTTCCAAGACAACTGGAGCAAGCCTAATAAAACTGGAGCAAGGCGAAGAGAACTGGAGCAAGCCCAAGACACCTTGAGCAGGCCCAAACCAACTCGAGCAAGGCCAAGAGAAGAGGAGGAAGGCCAAGACAACTGGAGCATGCCCAATAAAACTGGAGCAAGCTCAAAACAATTAGAGCAAATTCAAGACAACTGGAGCAAGGCCAAGACAACTGGAGCAAGCCCAAGACAATTGGAGGAAGCCCAAGACAACTAAAGCAAGCCTAAGACAAGTGGAGAAGGCCCAAGACATCTGGAGCAAGGCCAAGACAAGTGGAGCAAGGCCAAGACAACTGGAGTAAGCTAAAGACAACTAGAGCAATGCCATGACAGCTGGAGCAAGCCCACAACAGCTGAAGCAAGGCCAAGACCAGTAGAGCAAGCCCAAGACAATTGGAGCAAGCCAAAGAGAACTGGGGCAAGCCCGAAACAACTGGAGGAAGCTTAAGACAACTGGAGCAAGACCAAGACAATTGGAGCAAGCCCAAAACAACTGGATCAGTCCCAAGATAACTGGAGCAATGCCGGGAAAACTCAAGCAAGCCAAAGACATATGGAGCAAGCTCACGACAACTAGAGTGACCCAAGACAACTAGAGCAGTGTCCAGACAACTAGAGCAACGCAAAGATAAATGGCACAATGCTAAGATAACTGGAGCAAGGCCAAGACAGTTGCAGCAAGCCCAAGACAAGTGGAGCAAGGCCAGGAAATTTGGAGAAAGCCCAAGACACCTGGAGCAGGCCCAAAACAACTGAAGCAAGGCGAAGACAATGGGAGCAAGGCCAAGACAACTGGAGCACGCCAAAGACAACTCGAGCAAGTTCAAGACAACTAGAGCAAGCCCAAGACAACTGGAGCAAGCCAAATACAGCTGGGGCAAGCCCAATACAACAGGGGCAAGCCCAAGATAACTGGAGCAAACCTAAGACAACTGGAGCAAGGCCAAGACAATTGGAGCAAAACCAAGACAACTAGAGCAATCCCAAGACAACTGGAGCAAGGCTTGGAAAACCCGAGCAAGCTCAACCCAAGTGGAGCAAGCCCAAAACAATTGGAGCAAGCCCAAGACAACTAGAGAAAGCCCAAGACAACAGGAGCAATTCCAAGACAGCTGGAGCAAGACCAAGAAAACTGGAGCAAGGTTAAGATCACCATAGCAAATCCAAGAAAACTGGAGCAAACCCAAGACAACTGGGGCAAGCCCAAGACAACTATAAGAAGCCTAAGACAATTAGAGCAAGACCAAGACAATTAGAGCAAGGCCAAAACAACAAGAGCAAGCCAAACACAACTAGAGCAAGCCTTAGACAATTAGAGCAAGCCCAAGACAACTAGAGCAGACCCAAGATACCTAGAGCAAGGCCAAGACAATGGGAGCAACGCCAAGAGAACTGGAGCAAGCCCAAGACAACTGAAGCAGGCCCAAGACAACTAGAGCAAGGCTAAGACAACTGGAGCAAGGCCAAGACAACGGGAGCAAGGCCAAGGCAGTTGGAGCAAGGCCAAGATAGATGAAGCAAGCCCAAGACAACTGGAGCAAGGCCAAGACAACTGGAGCAAGCCCAACAGAGCTTGAGCAAGCCCAAGACAACTAGAGCAAGGCCAACAAAACTCGAGCAAGCCCAAGACAACGAGAGCAAGCCCAACACAACTGGAGCAAGCCCAACACAACAGGAGCAAGGCCAGGAAAACTAAAGCAAGCCAAAGACAACTAGAGCGAGCCAAATACAACTGGAACAGGCCCAAGACGATTGGAAAAGCCCAAGACAACTGGAGCATGCCCAAGACAACTGGAGCAAAGTCATGAAAATTGGAGCAAGGCAAAGACAACTAGAGTGAGGCCAAAACAACAAGAGCAAAGCCAAGACAACTGGAGGAATGCGAAGACAGCTGAAGCAAGCCCAAGACAACTGGAGGAAGCCTAAGACAACTGGAACAAGACCAAGAAAACTGGAGCAAGCCCAAAACAACTGGAGCAAGCCCAAGACAACTGAAGCAAGGCCAAGCAACCTCAAGAAAGCCCAAGACAACAAGAGCAAGCCCAAGACAAATGGAGCTGGCTTAAGACAACTCCAGCAAGGCTAAGACATCTGGAGCAAAGCCAAGACAACTGAAGCAAGCCCAAGACAACTGGAGCAAGCCCAAGACAACTGGGGCAAGCCCAAGACAACTGGAGCAAGCCTTAGACAACTGGGGCAAGGCCAAGACAACAAGAGCAAGCCCAAGACAACTGGAGCAAGCCTTAGACAACTGGGGCAAGGCCAAGACAACAAGAGCAAGCCCAAGACAACAGAAGCAAGCCCAAGACATCTCGAGCAAGCCTAAGAAAACTGAAGCAAGGCCAAGAGAACTCGAGCAAGCCCAAGACACCTAGAGCAGGCCCATAACAACTGGAGCAAGGCCAAGACAACTGGAGCAAGCCCAAGACGACTGGAGCAAGCCCAAGATAACTGAAGCAAGCATCAGACAACTGGAGCAGGCCAAAAACAGCAAAAGCAGGCCCAAGACAACTAGAGGAGGCCCAAGACAACTAAGGCAAGGCCAAGACAACTGGAACAAGGCCAAGACAACTGGAGCAAGCCAAAGACAACTTGAGCACGCCCAAGGTAATTGGAGCAAGGCCAAGACAACTGAAGCAAGGCCAAGTCAACTGGAGCAAGTCCAAGACAATGGGAGCAAGGCCAAGACAACTGAAGCAAGGCCAAGTCAACTGGAGCAAGTCCAAGACAATGGGAGCAAGGCCAAGGCAGTTGGAGCAAGCCCAAAACATCTGGATCAAGCCCAAGATAACTGGAGCAAGACCAGGAAAACTCAAGCAAGCCGAAGACACATGGAGCGAGCCCACGACAACTAGAGTAGGCCCAAGACAACTAGAGCAGTGTCGAGACAACTAGAGCAAGGCGAAGATGTATGGCGCTATGCTAAGATAACTGAAGCAAGGCCAAGACAGTTGCAGCAAGCCCAACAAAACTGGAGCAAGGCCATGACAACTGGAGCAAGCCCAAGACACCTGGAGCAGGCCCAAAACAACTGAAGCAATGCGAAGACAATGGGAGCAAGGCCAAGACAACTGGAGGACGCCGAAGACAACTCGAGCAAGTTCAAGACAAATAGAGCAAGCCCAAGACAACTGGAGCAAGCCCAATACAACTGGGGTCAACCCAATACAACAGGGGCAAGCCCAAGATAACTGGAGCAAGCATAAGACAACTGGAGCAAGGCCAAGACAATTGGAGCATAACCAAGACAACTAGAGCAATCCATAGACAACTGGAGCAAGGGTTGGAAAACCCGAGCAAGCTCAAGCCAACTGGAGCAAGCCCAGAAAAATTGGAGCAAGCCCAAGACATCTAGAGAAAGCCCAAGACAACAGGAGCAATGCCAAGATAGCTGGAGCAAGCCCAAGAAAACTGGAGCAAGGTTAAGATCACCATAGCAAGTCCAAGATAACTGGAGCAAACCCAATACAACGGGGGCAAGCCCAAGACAACTATCAAAAGCCTAAGACAATTAGAGCAAGACCAAGACAATTAGAGCAAGCCCAAAACAACAAGAGCAAGCCCAATACAACTAGAGCAAGCCCATTACAACTGGAGCAAGCCCAAGACAACTAGAGCAGAACCAAGATAAGTAGAGCAAGGTTAAGACAATGGGAGCAAGGCCAAGAGAACTGGAGCAAGCCCAAGACAACTGGAGCAGGCCCAAGACACCTAAAGCAAGGCCAAGACAACTGGAGCAAGGCCAAGACAATGGGAGCAAGGCCAAGGCAGTTGGAGCAAGGCCAAGATAGATGAAGCAAGCCCAAGACAACTGGAGCAAGGCCAAGACAACTGGAGCAAGCCCAAGAGAGCTTGAGCAAGCCCAAGACAACTAGAGCAAGGCCAAGAAAACTCGAGCAAGCCCAAGACAACTGGAGCAAGCCCAACACAACTGGAGCAAGCCCAAGACAAGTGGAGCAAGCCCAAGACAACAGGAGCAAGGCGAGGAAAACTAAAGCAAGCGCAAGACAACTAGAGCGAGCCCAATACAACTGGAACAGGCCCAGACAACTTGAAAAGCCCAAAACAGCTGAAGCATGCCCAAGACAACTGGAGCAAAGCCAAGACAATTGGAGCAGGGCCAAGACAACTAGAGTGAGGCAAACACAACAAGAGCAATGCCAAGACAACTGGAGCAATGCCAAGACAGCTGAAGCAAGCCCAAGACAACTGGAGGAAGCCTAAGACAACTGGAACAAGACCAAGACAACTCGCGCAAGTCCAAAACAACTGGAGCAAGCCCAAGACAACTGAAGCAAGGCTAAGCAACCTCAAGAAAGCCCAAGACAACAAGAGCAAGCCCAAGACAAATGGAGCTGGCTTAAGACAACTCCAGCAAGGCCAAGACATCTGGAGCAAGGCCAAGACAACTGAAGCAAGCCGAAGACAACTGGAGCAAGCCCAGGACACCCGGGGCAAGCCCAAGACAACTGGAGCAAGCCTTAGACAACTAGAGCAAGGCCCAGACAACAGGAGCAAGCCCAAGACAACAGGAGCAAGCCCAAGACATCTCAAGCAAGCCTAAGAAAACTGGAGCAAGGCCAAGACAACTCGAGCAAGCCCAAGACAACTGGAGCAAGCCCAAGACAACTGGAGCATGCCCAAGACAACTGGAGCCAGGCCAAGACTGTTGGAATGATGCTCCTCACCATGGCAGGAGTGAGTGCAAAAAGGAACACCAAAAAGACAAGCCTTAGTGGCTTAGTGGCTAATGGTGTCCACCTCTAGAGGCAGGGGCCCGGGTTCAAGTCCCACAAGATGAAATTCTGTCCTGCCTCAAGGGAGGTGGAAAATAGATGCCAGGAAGCTAGCTCAACCTCTAGTGTTCCTCTTTAAGTTTCTAGAAGGCCAGGTGAGGGTCCAAGAAGGTGGCACACCTTCTAGAAGGGGTGACTTGTCCTACAAGACATCTAGAGGTGTCTTGGTCTTCTGGACACCTTCCCTCCTACTAGAAGCAAGCTGAGGAATCTAGGAAGGGGCAGAAGCTTCTAGAGGAGGGAAGGGATGCCTTCCTAGGTGGGAAAAAGACAGCCTACCAAGGAGCACTCTAGAAGCCATAGAATCTGCTAGGAAGCTCCAAATCTGGCATGCTTTGGTGTTCTGGAAAGCTTGGATCAGTGGCTATAAAATGGTACTGCTTGTGAGCCTTAATCAAGTGTTAATTCCCATCCAATTGAGGACAAAAAAAAACTATTGCATCACTCTCTGACCAGATTTTGCCATCCTTGGAACCAGTTGCCTCCATAGTTTCAGTCTCTCCAAAAACAGTTGGTGGTGTGAACCAGCCACTGCTAGGGACCCTCCAGGGTGCACACTTACCCTCAGGCCAGCAAAGGGTTATGGGCCCACACCTCTAAGGGGTTCAAAACCAGCTTGATTTCACGCTTCCAACAGCAAGACATGGCAACTAGCGAGTAAGAGAGCAGCTGTGCTGTCCTTGAGTTTGGTGGGACAGGCTTCCCCTTGTGGAGGTGGCAGTTTGAGGTCTTCCTCGACGACATGGGACTGCTTGAGCTTGTAAAAGGTGATGAGACTGCTCTGCCGGAGACTACAATGGCTGAGGTGAAGGAGGCATACAAGAAGCGCAACAAAAAGGCGTTGGCGCTCCTTGTGTCCACGTTATGCCCACCACAACTTGGGCACATCCAAGGATGCACCCTGGCCGCGGACGCATGGTCAAAACTCTGCTCCATCTACCAGTCAANCAGCTCTTCATCTTCAAACGGCTCGTCACCCTCCGAGCCAACGAAGGCGACAACATCATGGAGATCATGCAGCAGATTGAGTCGCTCGCAGCGGAGTGCGTGGCCACTGGTTGGGAGGTCGACTCTCAGTTGCAAGCTATGATCCTCCTTCTGGCCTTGCTGGACAGTTGGAGTCCCATGATCACAGTCCTTGGTGGCTGGCCTTCCGACGAGCTAAAGTACCCGAAAGTTGCTGAGTACGTGCGCAATGAGTGGATGCGACGTGGCGGTCGAGAGAGTGCATCAGGATCAAGTTCACCTTAAACGGTTCATCCTCAAAGTGGAGGCCGAGGCGACAAGTGGGAGGGTGCCAAACAGGGCACCAAGAAGGGTGACAAGAAGGGGGAGTGCTTCAACTGCGGCAAGGAGGACCACTACGCGCGCAACTGTCCTAAGAAGAAAACAGATCGGTTGCAGCGTGGCGGGAAGAAAGATGAGCACGCCCTTATGGCGTACAAATCCACCAACTTGAAGGATCCGGGAGTTGCCGTCATCGACTCCGGATCAGGCCGCCACACGCAATGCAACAGGGTGGCATTTGTCACCTACGGCACCTCGGAGAGACGCATGATGGTGGCCAATGGAAAAACAGAGGTGGCGGCCGGTGAGGGTAACGTCCGCATTGAGTCAATTATGGATGGAAAACCTGTCACGAGCACATTTTACGATGTGCTGCATATGCCTAACTTTGGGACAAACCTGCTCTCCGTCAGCCACCTTACCGACAAGGGACTTGAGGTGCTCTTCACAAAGAAGGAGGCCGTCATCCGCAAAGAGGGCAAAGGTGAGGTCATTGCGCGTGCCAAGAGGGAGAACGACTTGTACCTGCTATGCGCAAAGATCCTCAGCAGCCGGGTGGGGTCCAATGCCGCCAACCTTGCAACGAAGGATGGAGGAGATTTGGACCTATGGCACCGCCGAATCTGCCACATTTCTCCATCAACAGTGAAAGAGATTGCTAACAGGGAAGTGGTGCGGGGTCTCCAAATCAGCGGCCTTGATGGAACCAAGGAGACCGTGTGTGAGCCATGCATCATTGGCAAATCAATTTGGCAGCCGTTTGTTGCCAAGGGGACGCGTGCACCGGCAAAACTGGCCGTGGTACACACAGATGTGTGTGGACCGCTTGAGAGCTCCATCGGCGGAGCTTGCTACTTACTCACCTTCATCGATGACCACAGCCGAAAACTTTAACTCTACCCAATGAAGCAGAAGAGTGAGGTCCTTGCGTGCATGCAAGAGTTTGTGGCTGATGTGGAGCGGCAAACAGAGTTGAAGGTGAAGGCGTTCCGGAGTGACAACGGCGGTGAATATGCGGGGTGCCTTGGGTGGGTGAAGAGCAAGGGGATTGAGTGGCAAAAAACAACTCCACACTCCCCACAACAGAATGGCTTCGCAGAGAGAGCAAATCACACAATCCTTAACATGGTGCGATCCATGTTGAGCGACGCTGGCCTTACACAATGCTATTGGGTGGAGGCGGCAAGGACAGCAGCGTACATCATGAATCTCATGCCGACCAAGCCGCTGAAGGACAAGGAGAGCAATGCGTGGAAGACGCCACAAGAAGTGTGGAGCGGGAGGAAGCCGGCGGTGGGTCACCTCCACACGTTTGGTTGTGTTGCACATGCAATGGTGCAGGCACGTGAGGGACGGAGCAAGCTGGACCCGCGTACCCGCCGGTGTATTTTCCTTGGATATGAGAGCGGAAGCAAGGCGTATCGGCTCTTTGACCCAAGGAGGCAGCAGATTGTGCGGAGTCGCGACGTCACGTTTGACGAGAAAAGCTGTTGGACAGACAAGGAGGCAGGTCTCTCCAAGAGGGGGGAGTGGATGCCACTCCTTGAGGGGGAGACGCTGGAGGACGTGAATGAGGGTGACATCCTGGCATCACCACCAACCAGAGAGCATCGCCTGAGGGATGGGCGAGCGGCACACTTTATTCCGGCCAGTTCGGATGAGGAATCTGAAGCACCGGAGATGGACGTGGAGGGGGGGAGTCGACCGATGTCTCCAAGGTCTCCAAGAGAGGGGGAGCAGGCGCTAGGAGAGGATGGCGCCAAAAGGGGACAGCAACAACAACAACTGCCTCAAGAGCCCCGCACGAGCAGCCGTGTGCAAAGAAGGACAAAAAGATATGATGCTGACAAGGACATTTGGACTGGATTCGCGCAAGAGGAGCCTCAAGGAGGCACTGCAAAAGAAGGATGGGGCTGAGTGGGAGGGAGCAATAAAATTTAAGCTCGCCTCCCATGACGAGAAAATCTGCTCAGTTATAGGTTGAGCATGGACGACTGCCATGGGTGCTGCGCAAGGGGGAGATTGTTGGAATGATGCTTCTCACCATGGCAAGAGTGACTCCAAAAAGGAACACCAAAAAGACAAGCCTTAGTGGCTTAGTGGTTAATGGTGTCCACCTCTACAGGCAGGGGCCCGGGTTCAAGTCCCACAAGATGAAATTCTGCCTTGCTTCAAGGGAGGTGGAAAATAGATGCCAGGAAGCTAGCTCAACCTCTAGAGTTCCTCTTTCAGTTTCTAGAAGGCCAGGTGAGGGTCCAAGAAGGTGGCACACCTTCTAAAAGAGGTGACTTGTCCTACAAGACATCTAGAGGTGTCTTGGTCTTCTGGACACCTTCCCTCCTACTAGAAGCAAGCTGAGGAATCTAGGAAGGGGCAGAAGCTTCTAGAGGAGGGAAGGGATGCCTTCCTAGGTGGGAAAAGGACAGCCTACCAAGGAGCACTNAGGAAGCTCCAAATCTGGCATGCTTTGGTGTTCTGGAAAGCTGAGATCAGTGGCTATAAAGTACCACTGCTTGTGAGCCTTAATCAAGTGTTAATTTGCATCCAATTGAGGATAGAAAAAACTATTGCCTCACTCTCTGACCAGATTTTGCCATCCTTGGAACCAGTTGCCTCCATAGTTTCAGTCTCTCCAAAAACAGTTGGTGGTGTGAACCAGCCACTGCTAGGGACCCTCCAGGGTGCACACTCACCCTCAGGCAAACATGGAGCAAGCCTAAGATAACTGGAGCAAGCCTAAGACAACTGGAGCAGGCTGAAGACAGCGGAAGCAGGCCCAAGACAACTAGAGGAGGCCCAAGACAACTAAGGCAAGTCCAAGACAACTGGAACTAGGCCAAGACAACCGGACCAAGCCAAAGACAACTTGCGCAGGCCCAAGGCGATTCGAGCAAGGCCAAGACAACTAAAGCAAGGCCAAGTCAACTGGAGCAAGTCCAAGACAATGGGAGCAAGACCAAGACAGTTGGAGCTAGCCAAAGACAACTAGAGCAAGGCCAAGACACCTGATCAAGCCGAAGACAACAGGAACAAGCCCAAGACACCTAGAGAAAGCCCAAGAAAACAGGCGCAAAGCCAAGACAATTGGAGCAGTCCCAAGACACCTGGAGCAAGCCCTTAACGACTAGAGCAAGGCCAAGACAACTGGAGCAAGGCCAAGACAACTAGAGTAAGCCCAGGAAAAATGGAGCAAGCCCAAGACAACTGGAGAAAGCCCGAGGCAAATGGAGCAAGCCCAAGTCAACTGAAGCAAGGCTAGGAAAACTGGAGCAAGCCCAAGACAACTGGAGCAAGCCTAATACAACCAAAGCAGAGCCAATACAACTGGAGCAAGACCAAGACAACTACAGCAAAGCCAAGACAAGTGGAGCAAGCCCAAGACAACTGAGGCAGGCCCAAGACAATTGGAGGAAGGCCAAGACAAGTGGATCAAGGCCAAAACCACTAGAGCAATCCCAAGACAACTGGAGCAAGCCCAAGACAACTGGGGCAAGCCCAAGATAACTCGAGCAAGACTTTGACAACTGGAGCAAGGCAAAGATAATTGGAGCAAACCCAAGACAACAGGAGCAAG
>SZWC01004685.1:129996-144317 GCA_023375785.1 Penium margaritaceum | reverse complement strand
TTGTGAGAGAGAGAGAGAGAGAGAGAGAGAGAGATAGAGAGAGAGAGAGAGAGAGAGAGAGAGAGAGAGAGAGAGAGAGAATGGGCATGGAAGGGGCATGAGGGAGAGAGGGAGGAGGAGAGAGGAGGCAGAGAAAGCAATGCGGGAGAGAGGGAAATAGTGAGAACAAGAAGAACAGGGAGGGAGAGGAACCAAGAGGGAGGAGGAGAGGGTGGAGGTATTGGAAAATTTGCGTCGTGCGGTCAGGACGTTGGTTTGATCTTCTCTAGTTTTCACATCTTTTGTTTTGGGAAAATTTGAGACAGAGCGTGAGATTTCTGATCGCCTCACGCTATGTGAGCAAGAATTTATAGATTGTCAGTTTGTGAAGGGAACAATCGCATTTTGAGTTAGGTTTTGTAAATGGACATGAGCTACGGCTAGTCATGAGCTCTGCAGCGCACAAAAGTGTGCAAAATTTGGCAAATCATAGCCCAAGTAAGGCTTGCCAAAGCGCAGGTCTTACCTACCACAAAAACGTTTAACGCCTCCATGGTGCGCACACGCCGCAGCGCCTGTCTTCACGTGCAAAGAGACTTTCCCAAGGTGCAGATCCCATTGCACATGATATAGGGATCCCTTGCACTGTTTCAAAGCACCTCCCCACCTTTGGGTTGATTTTGGTGATGGATTGTGACATGGTTTGAAACCTGTCCCCAGACTTGCAGTTAAAATTTTGACAAAGTCCCCGAGAAACAAAACGTACTAGTGACATTTGGACGCCGAGCCTGGATTTTAGCTAAGTCCATCAGTAACAACTCGCACTTCTGGATCCGGTGGATATTATCTACCAGACGCCTCAGCAGTCTTCGGGAGAAAAATCCCCAGATGGACATTTTTTTACTTGGTCCGGTCGATTATTCACTGAAGGTCGAGTCGCGGCCGGCTCCCAGAGTCGATGCATACACCCCATTTCTCCCTTGTTACTTGTCCAATTCCGGTGAAACAACTTTCAAAGGATTCAATGACTCGTCAGCTCTAAGGGCAAATCTTCCATTCTAGGATCCAATGAATCCTTGAGCCAAAGTATTGAACTGCGAGGATTCTCCTCTCTCTAGCTGCTCGTCGGCCCCTCCCGCCGCACTAGGGCATGCGCAGGGCCAGATTTTCAATATTCTCCCCCTTGCACCTGCCATGCCTGCTTCTCTTGCTTGCTCTCGCTCATCTTCCAGTGCGCCCTCCAGCCCATCATAGCTGGTCATCCCAAGCTTGGCCACACTCATCGCGTGCCAGTCTGCGGGCTGGGCTTTGGTCAACCAATCCACAAGCATGTTGTGCGTGCTGCAGTGCTGCAACATCACCTGCCCCTTTTCAACCATGTCTCGTGCATAGTGATAATGCACATTGATATGTTTTGCTCTCTTGTGCTACATCGGGCTGTTTTTAAGCGAGATGGCGCCGCTGTTTTTCACGTGCACCACCGTAGGCTCTTGCTGCAGCAAGCCCAGCTCTCGTGGCAACCTGAGAAGCCACAACACCTCCTTGACCGCCTTAGCCAGCGCGATGCACTTAGCTTCCACTAAGGGGGTGGTGATGCAGTCTTTCTTGTTGCTGCACCACAAGACCGCTACACCAGCAAGGAAGCCCCCATTTGGATGTGGAATTCCGCTTATCTACATCGCCAGGGTAGTCTGTATCCGTATAACAGACCAGAGACAAGGGGTCCGCCCGGCCCTTGCCATCAAACCTCAGGCGCGTGTGTCGCATGGCCTGCAGGTAGTGGAGGATGTGGTTGACCGCAAGCCAGTGTAGAGGTCCTTGAGCAGCCACGTATCTGCTCACTTGGTCCAATGCGTAGTCTAGATCAGGTTGAGCCGCCACCATGGCATAAATGAGACTGCCCAGCCCCCATTGGTAGGGTACCCCTGCGATATCCTCCCACTCTTCCTTTGTTTGCCGCGCCATTGGAGCACTTAATTCATAGGTCATAAAGATAGGAGTGCACACTGGTTTGCAGTCCTCCATGCCGTACTGCTTCAGTACCTTGGCCATATATCTGGCCTGCCCCAACTCAAGCGTGCGTGCCCTCCGGTTCCGCATAATACTTCTTCGAGGTAGAATTCCAGCTCCCCCATGTCCGACATCTGGAACCTGCTGCTCAGCTGCTCTTTCAGCTACTGTAGACTTAGCATGTCTGATGAGATCGTCGACGTAGAGTGTAACAATCTGATGGAGCTTCTGACCGCGCCGCACGTACATGTTGTGATCCGTCTCACAGCGCTTGAACCAGAGTTGTGCCATGAAGCTGTCCATTTGTGGGTACCAGTATCAGTGTAATTATTTTAGCCCGTACAAGGTCTTCCGCAGCTTGCACACCTTGCCCTTCAATGCCTCCACCCCCTCCGGCACCTCCATGTAGATTTCTTTGTCGATGATGCCATTGAGGAAGGTCGTCTTTATATCCATCTGGTGGAGCTCCATATCCTTTACTACTGCCACCGCATGGATTGCCCAGATGCTTGTGAACCTGGCGACAGGGACAAGCATCTCATCATAGTTCTCGTCCTTACACTGTGCGTACTGCTTTGCCACGAGCCCTGCCTTGTATTTTTCCACCACACCTTCTTTTGTGAACTTGGTCTTGAACACCCGCTTGGAGCCAATGACCTTGGCATCTTTGGGCTTGTCAACCAGCTCCCACGTGTCGTTTTCTGCAATGGACGCCAACTCCGACTTGATGGTGGTGTCCCATTGCTTCCCCCTTGGGCCGTGCAAGCACCTCTTATACGGTTTTCGGCTCTGTTGATGTAGCCAGCATGCATCGCGTCATGTCGATCCATTGATCGGTGCTTGCGTTAAAGTGCTTTCCCACTCTCCGCTGCCTCCTGTTGCTACGCGCCAGTTTTGGTGGCACCTGGTTGGTCTATTGCAATCCTTGTGACTCTCCTTGCTTCGGTGAAACATTGAGCGGATGGCTCCCAGAAGATTTTTCTCGCTTCGGCAAAACATTGACCAGACGGGCGTCGCTTCTGGAGGATTTTTCTTCGACACCTGATGCGAACTCCATCGGGAGTGCGTGTTTTGGCACCTGTAGTGCATCCTCCAAAGGATCTTTGTGCCAAATATCCAGCCCAACTGCATCATCATTGGAGTCTTTTGCTTCGGCTGCTACACCTGCTACAGTGCTTTGCTCTGATGTCGCATCCTCGACCTCTGTGTCCGCCGGCTCCTTTTCGTAGTCAAGGAGCTAGAACCACTCCCTCTATTTTGAAGTGTTCCCAACGCTCATGTCTTTGTTGGTACTACTAAAGATTTGCTCCTCGTCGAACTCGACGTCACAACTGTGGATGATCTCTTACGTGTATGGGTCCCTGAGCCGATACGCATTTTGTGTCTTCTTGTACCCAAGGAACAAGCACGGCTTTGCCCACGGTTCCAGCATGTTGTCGCATTGCTGCGTAGCCTACACTATCGCGTGTGCCTTCCACCCAAACACCTTCAGGTGTACCACGTTTGGCTCGCTCCAAACCTCTTGTGACATCTTCTAGCCCCCTTTTCCCTTAGCACCGTTATTGGGATGAGTTTAATTGTAAGCCGGACAGTGCCAACGGCACTGATCACGGCTTGAGGCTTCCTTGAATATATAATCTGACTATGGATTTGGAATCTACAGGAAAAACCGTGCAAGATCGACCCAAGAACGGGGTCGATCCATCAAGAATTGAGGAAGTTACGCCCGGCCGAAGGTTGGACCGGCCGAGGGCAAAACAGATGACGGGAATTCATCCCCAAGGACCAAGGCTCGACCCTCGGAAGACCCAACAAGGCCGAAGCGCCCCTTGGGGCCCGGTTAGTCAATGAGTCAAGGATCATTGAGGGCCAAGGGCGCTTCGGAATGGCGCCTCGGTGTGTTATTACCAGAAAGGGCGCTTCGGGTGGCCGTCACCGCCGCTAGTGGTGCTGCCAGCGGCAGATTGCCGTGGTTCACGGAAATGGCCATATCTGGGCCGTTCCTCCACGGAATGATATGATTCTTGGTGCGTTGGAAAGCTGGGAAGATGAGCTACGTGATGCTTAGGCAATAACGCTCATCCCAGGCCCGTACAGAGCCGCGCACGGCTCGGCGACCTCAGGTCGCCTAGGATGTGTCATCATGTACATATAGTCTTGTATGTTGACACTTGAATAACAAGTACAGTTTACTCCCATTGTGCCACACGTGTTCCTGTGCTCCCCCAAGACGGCCCTACGCTTCTGCAATGCCGGATTGGTGTGCACCGGCCTCCCCTTGGTCGCCGTTGCCACCGGATGGTGCCTCCATCATCCGGTTGAGGCTAGCACACCGAGCCCTGTTCACACTTGGTATCAGAGCCACCCTTGGCTCAGGGGCACAATCATCTACGTGGCAACCTCTCCTGGTCAGCGTAGACGAGCACGCATCTCGTCTCTTTGGCGGATCCGTGCCCAAGGCCAACCACGCACTCCGGTGGCAAGGCGGTAACCGGAGGACCCGTTGAGGAAGAAGTTGCACCGGACGCAAAGATGACTTCATCCGGCTCGTCCTCATTGGCTGCGGCGTTTGACGCGCAAGGCGAAGTGACAGCAGCCGCAGCGCTGCAGAAGTTGCTCGCCGACATGCAAGCCAAGATGGACTTGTTGGAGAAGCAAAATGTGTACCTCAATGAAGAGCTCGCGAAGCGTCCAGTACCAAAACCAGTGGCAGTTGCCACCGCAAACGTACCTGCGGTGGACGTCCCAAGCCCGCCCAAGCCGGAGCCATTCGACCCATCGAAGAAGGATGGGCCAGCTCCGCACGCTTGGATACTCGGACTGGAATTATACTTCACCGCCATCGGCGTGGATGCCTCAAGGTACGAGGCGCGCCGCGACTATGCCGTGACCCTATTGAGAGGGGCATCGTTGGATTGGTGGGCCGATGTGATGCGGTCCAATCCACACGACAGTGGAGCAGCAATGGTCGCCGGCATTGCGGCCGCGACCGGAATCTCAACCCCATCGGCTCCAACGTGCAGCAGTGGCGACCCTACCCTGAAATGGCTGACCTCGTGGAAGGAGTTCACGGAGGCGTTCATCAAGCGCTTCACCGTGGGTGACGTGAGGAACAACGCGCGTGCCAAGCTGCGTCGGCTTCGCCAAACTAGTGGCGTCGCCGAATACACCCGCAGGTTTTGTGAGATCGTCGCCAACTGTGGCTTTGACTCCCACGAATTGTGCTTCCACTACAGCAACGGCCTCAAGAACGACGCCCGCGCTGTGACGGTGATGCACGACCTCAACGACGACCTGTCGGCAATGATCGCAGCAGCCGAACGGTACGATTCGCGCGTGCAACAGGCTCATGCCAACAGCCACAATTCTTTTGGTGGAGGTTATGGCAAGCGGGCCGAGAGCGACGTCACGCCCATGGAGACCGGAGCGTTGCAACAGTGCAAGTGCTACAACTGTGGCAAGCTTGGCCACATTGCGCGTGACTGTCGGAGTCCAAAGAAGGGCGACGGCAAGGGTAAGCGGCAAGGGAAGGGGAAGCAAGCCACGAAGGAAGCAGATGAGGCAACAAAGGAGTCAGGAAACGAGGAGAGCCGGGAGTAGATGGCGTTACTCCTGGCTCCTCTCAGCCCAAACCGCCAGTTGACCGTCCACCCGAACGCCTTGCAACAATTAAGGGGGTTTCCGAGGTCAAGGCATGGGACGCGGGGTATGAGGTGGAGCAGCCCGCACTTCTCTTGGAGGCGCGAGTGAAAGGCGTCAAGGGGAAGGTGGGGAGCCTGCTGGATTGTGGCGCGAGCCACAGTTTTGTGAGCATGGAGTGTGCTCGGAAGTGGGGCCTTGCGCTCACGAGCAAGAAGCGGACCGCTAACCAAGTGGACGGAACGATTGAAGTGGGATACCTGGCCCGTCCCCACTCCATTTGCGTGGGGAAGCTTGGCACAACGACCATATACCGGGTGTGCCCGATGAAGGATTATGATGTGATCCTCGGTCGTGACTTCCTCCACAAGTACAACCCCGTCGTCAATTGGGAGGCGCGCACCGTCTCAGTCAAGCTCGGAGACAAGGAGTATCCCCTGCCTACGTGGTCCGAGGGAGAGGCCGCGGAGGAGGAGACTTGCGAGGGGGAAGCGCCGTTGCAGTCGGTGCCTTGCAAGGAGGAATCGGCGCCTATGATGCTGAATTTGGTGCAGCTCAAGTGCGCGATTCGGAAAAAGGAGCAGATTTTTCTGGCGTTCGTGCGAGACGTGGAGGACGATTTCGACGAACCAGAGGACATGGCGCCTGCTATGGCGCATGGGGCAACTCGTAAGCAGCCGGGGGTCCAAGGCAAGTTTGCCGCGGTGCCCAAGAGGCTTCGGAAGGTGTGTACGGAGTTTGAGGACGTGTTCCCCGACACCCTCCCTGCGGGTCTGCCACCAAAGCGGGACGTGGACCATCGCATCGACCTCAAACCTGGAGCGCGCCCGCCTGTTCGTGCAACGTACCGCATGAGCGACGCGCAGCTGTAGGAGCTCAAGAAGCAGCTGACCGAGATGACGGAGCAGGGTTTCATCCACCCATCCTCGTCCCCTTACGCTGCACCTGTCTTGTTTTTGCAGAAAAAGACGGGGGAGATGCGCATGTGCGTGGACTACCGGGCGTTGAACGAGTTGACCATCAAGAACCGGTACCCGCTTCCACGGGCTGAGGAGCTCTTCGATCAGCTCCGTACGGCTCGCTTCTTCACGAAGATCGACCTCCGTCCTGGCTACCACCAGATCCGCATCGTAGCAGATGATGTGGAAAAGACGGCCTTCCGCACCCACTATGGTCACTACGAGTTCCTCGTGATGCCTTTCGGGTTGACCAATGCGCCGGCCACCTTCATGGCGGCGATGAACAACATCTTCAGGCCGTACTTGGATGACTTCGAGGTGGTGTACCTCGACGACATCTTGGTGTATAGCAGGATGGTGGAGGAGCATGAGGAGCATGTGAAGAAGGTCCTCGAAATTTTTCGGAAGGAGAATTTTTTTGCAAAACTCTCTAAGTATGAGTTTGCGGTGGGGAAAGTTGAATTCCTTGGACACATAATTGGCAATGGACAGATTGCCATGGACCTGCGCAAGGTGTCGGCCGTGCAAGAGTGGCCGAAGTTGCGTAGTGTGCACGATGTGCAAGTGTTCCTTGGTTTTTGCAACTACTACCGCAGGTTTATCCTTGGCTATGCGGGAGTTTCAGCGCCACTCTCCAATCTCACTTGCAAAGATCGCGAGTGGAGTTGGGGAGTTAGCAAACAAGAAGCCTTTGAGAATCTCAAACGGGCTCTGACCTCCGCGCCGGCCTTGCACTTGGCCGACAGCGGCCGTGAGTTTGAAATGGCGACGGATGCATCGGACCTGGCCATTGGTGGAATCCTTTTGCAGGACTTTGGCAACGGGTCGCAGCCGGTCGCCTACTACTCGCGCAAGTTGCGCGGGGCGGAGCTGAACTATGCCACACATGACAAGGAGATGCTTGCTGTGGTCGCAGCCTTCAAGAACTGGCAGTGCTACCTCGAGGCGCGGAAGTGCACGGTCTACACCAACCACCACGCGTTGAAGTACTTCAAGACGCAGCCGAACCTGAGTCGGCGGCAAGCGCATTGGGTGGAGTACCTTGAGTCGCACTTTGACTACGAGATTGTGTACCGGCCGGGTCGCATCAACCCAGCCGACGCACTCTCACAGCGACCGGACCTGATGATGCGGGTCGCGTCTCTCACCATCCACGAGGATGCCTTCCTTGTGAAGCTCTTCACGGAGGGATACGAGGTGCATGGGGAGTACGACGCTCGGAGATTTTTCTTCGAGGCGCCATATTGGCGACGGCGCGGCACGCAACAGGTGGTGGTTCCCGCGGTGCCCGCGCTTCGGCAGCTGATTT
The DNA here is from genome assembly GCA_023375785.1 of Penium margaritaceum. Lineage (NCBI taxonomy): Eukaryota > Viridiplantae > Streptophyta > Zygnematophyceae > Desmidiales > Peniaceae > Penium > Penium margaritaceum. The sequence goes on along the minus strand of SZWC01004685.1, from coordinate 136,421 downwards.
TGGAGGAATGCCATGACAGTGGCCCGAGCGGTCACTTCTCCGTCGACAAGACATTGAAGACGGTGGCTTGCTTCTTTTGGTGGCCCACCATGTCGTCGGAGGTGGCTGAATTCTGCCGGAGTTGTGACGTGTGCCAACGCCACAAGGCGAGGAGGACAAAAACCCCGGGTCTCCTCCAACCCTTACCCATCCCCGAGCAGCCGTGGCAGGACATCTCCATGGATTTCATCACGGGTTTGCCCACGACAGCGGCAGGCCACAATGCGGTGTTGGTGGTGGTGGATCGCTTCAGCAAGATGTCGCACTTCATTGCGACGCGTGATACGGTGAGCGCGGAAGGCACGGCTCGGCTGTTCCTCGAGCACGTGGTGCGTCTTCATGGCGTGCCGCGGTCCATTGTGAGCGACCGTGACCCGCGTTTCACAAGCAAGTTCTGGCAAGAACTCATGGAGTGGTACGGCAGCAAGGTGCAGCTGTCGACCAGTTTTCATCCCCAAACTGACGGGCAAACGGAGCGGACGAACCAGACGCTGGAGCAGCTCCTCCGTACAGTGGGTGATCCGGATGAGACGGCGTGGGACCAGCGATTGCCGGTCGCTGAACTGGCGTACAACTCTGCCACGTCCGCCTCCACCGGAAAGGCGCCATTTGAGGTGGTGAACGGGACGGTGCCCGCCACGCCCCTTAGTTTGCACATCGCAAGCAACATGCCCGCGGTGGAGTCTACCGCACGCGACTTCAAGCAGATTTGGGTGGCGACGTGACATGCATTAAAGAAGGCGCAAGAGCAACAGAAAGTGCAAGCAGACCGCCGACGCGTGGACGCAACGCTCAAGGTCGGTGATCGCGTGCTTCTCAACAGCGCGCACGTCAAGCTTCGCGGGGTCCGGTCCGACAAGTTAAAACCCCGGTGGCTTGGTCCGTTCAAGGTGCTCGAAATGCGGACACCCGTGGTGGCACGGTTGGCTCTCCCGCCTTCCATGCCAGTCCACGACGTGTTCCATATCTCCAAACTCAAGCTCTACCATGATCCGGCCGAGCATTTTCCTGGCCGCAGTTGTGAGCCTCCCCCTCCAGTGGTGATCGAGGGCGAGCAAGAGTGGAGGCCATCCTTGACCACCGTCGTCGTGGTCGTGGATGGGAGTACCTGGTCAAATGGAAGGGCTATGATGCGGCCCACAACTCATGGGAACCTGCCCACAACTTCAACGTTGGCAGGATCAATGCTATCCTCCGGGAGTATCAAGAGCGAACCGGGATGGCTCGCTCCTAAAGGGGGGGGGGGTAGTGTAAGCGGGACAGTGCCAACGGCACTGATCACGGCTTGAGGCTTCCTTGAATATATAATCTGACTGTGGATTTGGAATCTACAGGAAAAACCGTGCAAGATCGATCCAAGAACGGGGTCGATCCATCAAGAATTGAGGAAGTTACGCTCGGCCGAAGGTTGGACCGGCCGAGGGGAAAACAGATGACGGGAATTCATCCCCAAGGACCAAGGCTCGACCCTCGGAAGACCCAACAAGGCCGAAGCGCCCCTTGGGGCCCGGTTAGTCAATGATTCAAGGATCATTGAGGGCCAAGGGTGCTTCGNTTCCTTGAATATATAATCTGACTGTGGATTTGGAATCTACAGGAAAAACCGTGCAAGATCGATCCAAGAACGGGGTCGATCCATCAAGAATTGAGGAAGTTACGCTCGGCCGAAGGTTGGACCGGCCGAGGGGAAAACAGATGACGGGAATTCATCCCCAAGGACCAAGGCTCGACCCTCGGAAGACCCAACAAGGCCGAAGCGCCCCTTGGGGCCCGGTTAGTCAATGATTCAAGGATCATTGAGGGCCAAGGGTGCTTCGGAATGGCGCCTCGGTGTGTTATTACCAGAAAGGGCGCTTCGGGTGGCCGTCACCGCCGCTAGTGGTGCTGCCAGCGGCAGATTGCCGTGGTTCACGGAAACGGCCATATCTCGGACGTTCCTCCACGGAATGATGCGATTCTTGGTGCGTTGGAAAGCTGGGAAGATGAGCTACGTGATGTTGTTGCAATAACGCTTATCCTAGGCCCGTACAGAGCCGCGCACGGCTCGGTGACCTCAGGTCGCCTAGGATGTGTCATCATGTACATATAGTCTTGTATGTTGACACTTGAATAACAAGTACAGTTTACTCCCACTGTGCCACACGTGTTCCCGTGCTCCCCCAAGACAACCCTACGCTTCTGCAATGCCGGATTGGTGTACACCGGCCTCCCCTTGGTCGCCGTTGCCACCGGATGGTGCCTCCATCATCCGGTTGAGGCTAGCACACCGAGCCAGGTTCACATTAATGGTGTAGCTTGCTATATGCAAAGCTTCAACCAAGAACCCTCGCGGCTACCCAACATCCTTAAGCATTGACCGCACCATGCTTAGGAGCATCTGGTTTGCCCGCTCTGCCACTCCATTGGACTGTGGTAAGTATGGCATAGTGGGTTCCCAGTGAATGCTCTGCTGCTTCATCCACTCGATGCAACCCACATACTCTCTGCCATTGTCGCTACATAGTGCTTTGATTTTTGTGAGTCTGCCTCCCCACCGCTACGACGTATTCCTTCAGCCCTTCGAGGACCTCACCTTTCCGCTTGATGAAGTATACAAAGAGCTTCATGTTATAGTGATTGACGAAGGTGACGAGGTATCTTAGGCCGCTGTTTGATGGTGTTTTAAATGATCTACACACATCGCTGTGCACAACCCCCAGCAGGTCCTTTGCGCGAGCCGCACCCTTGTTGAACAGCTTGTATTGTGCCTTGCATTAAATGCAAGGCTTGTACTTTTTGTGCGCTGTTGCATCTGCTGCTGTGTCTGCTACATTGTTGATGATGAAGCCGTGCACCATGTTTTGCTTCATCATCTCCCTAACGGTTGCGAGCACCGAATGCCCCAACCATCGGTGCCTGAGCTCCAGATCAGCACTTCCTTCCTTGGCCATGTTGACAACGCGCTCTTATGAGTCTGCTGCATCTGATGCTGCGGGGTTCACCTTGCTCTCCACGATGTAGAGACCACCCTCGCACTTCACCTCCAACATGATCTCGCTGTGGCTGTCAATGCGCACCACTACGCCTTTCCTACAGAAGAGCACCTCATACCCATCATCAGTCAAGCAGCTGATACGTAGAATTGGATTTAGGCCAAGGACATGCTACTGGCTAGCCGCCGGCTCGACTTGGCCGGCCGCCGGCTGGACTTTGTCATTCGTGACCACCATTGACTTGGAGGACTTCTCATAGGTGACGAACCCAACCTTCTCGACATGAGTGTGCTCCTCGGCCTCTGAATCTAGGCACCGCTTGTTGACCTTCTTGAGGAAGTGGTTATTGTTGCCATTGAGGAGCAACCTACCTTTGGTATTTTTGCCGCCGGTCTTCGTCTCCTCCGGGCACTCACACGCCTAATGGCCCTCCTTACCGCAGTTGCAACACACACCTTTCTTGGCACCCTTCTTGTCACCGACCTTTCCACCGCTTCCTTTGTCCTCGTTTTTGCCACCATGCGTTTTGGTGACGAGGGCCAATGAGGAAGAAGAGGACTCCCGGAGTTGCACCTTGTTGTGGATGTACTCTGTGACCGCGACATAGGTGAGTTTGTTCTCTGGCCACCCTCCGAGGAAGGTGATGAGTGGATCCCAAATTTCAGGTGGGGCCAAGGGGAGGGCCATCATCTTTAGCTGCGTGTCGATCTTCAAGCCCACGTTGTTACATTGTGAGGTGAGTGACTCAATGTGTTGCATGGCAGAGATGAAATCATCTCCGTCCTTGATTCTCACCGTAAGGAGCCGCTTCATGGTAAGGATTGTGTTCACGAGCGACTTCGATTGGTGGATGGTACGGATTTTTTACCAAGCCTTGGCTACCAGCTTGTAGCCTTGGAAGTAGTCCCAGTGCGACTCGGCTGTCCCTAATACCAGGATGATGAGTGTCTTTGTGTTCTTCTTTTTGAAGGTCTGCTTCTTTGTGTGCGCAGCAGTTGCCTCTGCAAGCACCTCCTTTCCAAACATGACGTCCAGGAGCCCCTTATGCGCAAGGTGCAGCTGAAACTGCCACCTCCATAGCCCAAAGCCTGGACCGCCCGCATGATTCTGAATGGGCTGCATCTCCTTCTGCGCCATTTGCACAGCTTCTATTCTGACATGATCTCAGAACTTCATGGTGACATCCAAGAGGACAATCCCATGCGCTACAAAAGACGTGAACGTTGGAGACGATCAGACTTGTGGGCCCATAACCCTTTTTTGGGAAATCTTCATGGTGTAGTCCCATGTGGTGCGGTCTTGACATTACCATGATCTTTTCTAGTGTTTACGTCTTTCGATTTGGATGAATCTGAGAGACTGAGCGTGAGCGATCTCGTTGCCTCACGCTATGGGAGCAGGAAATTAGATACAATGAGTTTGCAAAGATAATAACGGCATTTTGCATTAGTTTTTGTACACAGATATGATGTAAACATTTATAGGGCTATTTGTGAGTTCTCTAACGCAACAAACCATGGACAATTTGGCCAAGCGTAGCTTAAGGTACGCTTGCCGAAGTGCAGGTCTTACCCACCATAGCAACGCCTAACGCCTCCATGGTGCGCACACGCCTTGGCGCCTTTCTTCAAGTGTGAAGCGCCTTTTCCAAGGCGCAGATCCCATTGCACACGATGCAGGGGTCCCATCCACTGTTTCAAAGCACCTCCCCCACTTTTGGGTCGACTTTGGTGATGGGGTGTGACATGGTTTGAAACCTGTCTGCAGACGTGCAATTCGAATTCTGACCAATTCCCAGAGTAACAAAACGTACCAGTGAGTTTTGGACGGTGAGCGTGGATTTTGGCGGAGTCCCTCAGGAACAACCTGCTCTACTGGATCCGGTGGAATTATCCATTGGACGCCTTAGCAGTCTTCCGGAGCGAGATCCGCAGCTGGACATTTTGTTACTTGGTCTGGTCAATTGTTCACCAAAAGTCAAGTCGCGGCCGGCTCCCAGAGCCGCCGTGCACACCCCAACTTTGGAAGGTCATATCTCCCTCGTTACTAGTCCAATTCCGGTGAAACAACTTCCAAATGATTTCGCAACTTGTGAAATTGAAGGGAAAATGCTCCATTCTAGGATCTGAGCAATCATTTAGCCGCTAGATTGGACTGCGAGGGTTTTCCTCTCTCTGGCAGCTTGTTGGCGTCTCCGGACGCCACACTTGGTCATGCGGAGGGGAAAATTTTCAACATAGGGTAACAGGGGCGGACAAACCAGGGTGAGAAGGAGTGCCAAAGGATCAAGAGAAGCACCGAGTGGATGCAGGAGGAGAATTGGATGAGCGTGGGGGCGGAGGGGGAAGCATCGATGAGAGTGGAAAGTGTGATACCGGGTCAAGGCGGAGGGGACCAAGGAGAGGATAAGCGAGGAGACACCGGCAGACCCCACGCGGTGCGACGAGCCAAGAGCCAATGGAGCCGACAGAGCCAACAGAGCCAATTGAGCAAATGGAGCCATTGGAGCCGATGGAGATGATGGAGATGATGGAGATGATGGAGATGATGGAGCTGATGGAGTTGATGGAGCCAACGGGAAGGATAAGAAAGGAGAGGAAGGGAGGAGGGGAGGGAGGAAGGGGAAGGAGGAGAGCCAGAGAAGGAAAGAGGGAGAGGGATAAAGGGGGTGGATGAGACTGTAAGAGGAGAAAGGGAAACCAAAACAAGAGACAGAGAGAGAGAGAGAGAGAGAGAGAGAGAGAGGGAGGAGGAGGGATGGTCAAGGGGNCAAGCCAAGAGCCAATGGAGCCGATGGAGCCAACAGAGCCAATTGAGCCAATGGAGCCGTTGGAGCCGATGGAGTTGATGGAGATGATGGAGCTCATGGAGTTGATGGAGCCAACGGGAAGTATAAGAAAGGAGAGGAAGAGAAGAGGGGAGGGAGGAAGGGGAAGGAGGAGAGCCAGAGAAGGAAAGAGGGAGAGGGATAAAGGGGGTGGATGAGACTGTAAGAGGAGAAAGGGAAACCAAAACAAGAGACAGAGAGAGAGAGAGAGAGAGAGAGAGAGAGAGGGAAGAGGAGGGATGGTCAAGGGGAGGGGAGGAGAGAGGTGGGGGGATGGGAGAAAGTGAGAAGAGAGAACCAGGGGAGGGAGGATGAGAGGAGGAGGGAGAGAGAAGAGTCGTAGAAGGGGAAGGAGGGAGGGAGGGAGTGGGAGAGGGAGGGAGGTGATAACAAAGGGAGAGAAAGACGGATAGTAAGAACATTGAAGGAGAGGGGGGAAGGGAAAGAGAGGAAGGGAAGCCAAGGAGAGGGAAGTAGGTGAGTGAGGAAGAGGAGGAGAGGTAGGGGGAAGAGAGAGCATGAGAGAGGACCAGGGGAGGGAGGATGAGAGGTGGAGAGAGAGAGAGAGAGAGAGAGAGAGAGAGAAA
>SZWC01004685.1:85953-127769 GCA_023375785.1 Penium margaritaceum | reverse complement strand
AGAGAGAGAGAGAGAGAGAGAGAGAGAGAGAGAGGGAGAGAGAGAGAGAGAGAGAGAGAGAGAGAGAGAGACAGAGAGAGAGAGAGAGAGAGAGAAATGTGGAGCAAACCAGGGAAAGATGGAGCAAGCCAGAGAAAGGTAGAGCAAGACAGAGAAAGGTGGAGCAAGTCAGAGAACGGTGGAGCATGCCAGAGAAAGATGGAGCAAGCCAGAGAAAAATGGAGCAAGCCAGAGAAAGGAGGAGCAAGCCAGGGAAAGCTGGAGTAGGCCACAGAAAGGTGGAGCAAGCTAGGGGAAAGTGGAGCAAGGCAGACAAAGGTGGAGCAAGGCAGAGAAAGGTGGAGCAAGCCTGGGAAAGGTGGAGCAAGCCAGAGAGCGGTGGAGCAAGCCAGAGAACACTGGAGGTGGACAGAGAAAGGTGGAGCAAGCCAATGAACGATGGAGCAAGCCAGAGAAAGGTGGAGCAGGCCAGAGAAAGGTGGAGCAGGTCACAGAACGGTGAAGCAAGCCAGGGAAAGGTGAAGCAAGCCAGAGAAAGATGGAGCGGGCCAGAGTATGGTGGAGCAGGCCAGAGAACTGTGGAGCAAGCCAGAGAATGGTGGAGCAAGATTGAGAGCAGCGGAGCAAGCCTAAGAACGGTGGAGCAAGCGAGAGAACGGTGGAGCAAGCTTGAGAACGGTGGAGCAAGCCAGACAACGCTGGAGCAAGCAAGAGAAGGGTGGAGCAAGCCAGAGAAGGTTGGAGAAAGCAAGAGAAAGGTGGAGCAGGCCAGAGAAAGGTGGAGCAAGCCAGAGAATGGTGGAGCAAGCCACAGAACGGTGAAGCAAGCCAGGGAAAGGTGGATTAAGTCAAAGAACGGTGGAGCAAGCCAGGGAAAAGTGGAGTAAGGCAGACAAAGCTGGACCAAGGTAGAGAAAGGTGGAGCAAGCCTGGGGAAGGTGGAGCGAGCCAGAGAGTGGTGGAGCAAGCCATAGAACAGTGGATAAAGCCAGAGAAAGGTGGAGCAAGCCAGAGAACGATGGAGCAAGACAGAGAAAGGTGGAGCAGGCCACATGAAGGTGGAGCAGGTCAGAGAACAATGAGGCAAGCCAGGGAAAGGTGAAGCAAGCCGAAAAAAGGTGGAGCAGGCCAGAGAGCGGTGGAGCAAGCCAAAGAATGGAGGTGCGAGCCAGATGATGGTGGAGCAAGCCAGAGAATGGTGGAGCAAGCGTGAGAACGGTTGAGGAAGGGAGAGAATGGTGGAGCAAGTCACAGAACGGTGGAGCAAGCCAGAGAATATTGGAGCGAGCCAAAGAACAGTGGAGCAAGCCAGAGAATGGTGGAGCAAGCCGGAGAACGGTGGAGCAAGCCAGAGAAGGGTGGAGCAAGTGAGAGAAAGGTGAATCAAGACACAAAAATATGGATTATGCCAGAGAATGGTCAAGCAAGCCGGAAAACAGTGGCGCATGCCAGAGAACAATGGCGTAAGCTAGAGAACGGTGGAGCAAGCCATAGAACCGTGGAGAAAGCCAGAGAAAGATAGAGCAAGCCAGAGAAAGGTGGAGGAAGCCAGAGAAAGGTTGTGCAAGCCAGAGAAAGGTGGAGCAAGTCTGAGATGGGTGGAGCAAGCCAGAAAAAGATGGAGCAGGCCAGAGAAAGGTGGAGCAGGCCAGAGAACGATAGACCAATCCAAAAAAAGGTGGAGCAAGTCAGAGAATGGTGAAGCAAGCCACAGAAAGATGGAGCAAGCCACAAAAAGGTTAAGCAAGTCAGAGAAAGGTTGAGAAGGCCAGAGAAAAGTAAATCAGGTCAGAGAACGGTGGAGCAAGGCACAGAAAGGTGGAGCAAGCCAGAGAAAGATGGAGGAAGCCAGAGAAGGGTGGAGCAAGCCAGGGAACGGTGGGGCAAGCCAGAGAAAGGTGGAGCAAGCAAGAGAAAGGTGGAGCAAGTCAGAGAAAGGTGGAGCAAGCCAGAGGAAGGTGGAGCAAGCCAAAGAAAGGTGGAGCAAGAGAGAGAACGGTGGAGCAAGGGAGAGAAAGTTGGAGCAAGCCGGAGAAAGATGAAGCAAGCCAGAGAAAGGTGCAGCAAGCTAGGGAAAGGTGGAGCAAGCCAGAGAAAGGTGGAGCAAGCCAGAGAAAGGTGGAGCAAGCAAGAGAAAGGTGGAGCAAGCCACAGAACGTTGGAGCAAGCCAGAGAACGGTGGAGCAAGCCAGGGAAAGGTGGAGTTAGCCAAAGGAAGGTGGAGCAAGCCAGGGAAAAGTGGAGCAAGGCAGACAAAGGTGGAGCAAGGCAGAGAAAGGTGGAGCAATGCTGCAAAAGGTGGAGCAAGCCAAAGAGCGGTGAAGCAAGCTCGACAACAGTGGAGCAAGCCAGAGAAAGGTGGAGCAAGCCAGAGAAGGATGGAGCAAGCAAGAGAAAGGTGGGGCAGGCCAGAGAAAGGTGGAGCAGGTCAGAAAACGGTGAAGCAAGCGAGGGAAAGGTGAAGTAAGCCAGAGAAAGATGGAGCAGGCCAGAGTACAGTGGAGACAGCAAGAGAACGGTGGAACAAGCCAGAGAACGATGGAGCAAGCCAGATAATGGTGGAGCAATCCCGAGAATGGTGGAGCAAGCGTGAGAACAGTGGGGCAAGCCTGAGAACGGTTGAACAATCGAGAGAACGGTGGAGCAAGCCCAAGAACGGTGAAGCAAGCTAGAGAACGCTAGAGCAAGCAAGAGAAGGGTGGAACAAGCCAGATAAAGGTGGAGCTAGCCAGAGAAAGGTAAAGCAAGCCAAAGAAAGATGGAGCAAGCCAGAGAACAGTGGAGCAAGCCAGAGAACGGTAGAGCAAGCCAGGGAAAGGCGGAGTGAGTCAAAGAAAGGTGGAGCAAGCCAGGGAAAAGTGGAGCAAGGCAGACAAAGGTGGAACAAGGCAGAAAAAGGTGGAACAAGCCTTGGAAAGGTGGAGCAAGCCAGAGAGTGGTAGAGCAAGCCAGAGAACAGTGAAGCAAGCCACAGAAAGGTGGAGAAATCCAGAGAACGATGGAGCAAGACAGAGAAACGTGGAGAAGGCCAAAGAAAGGTGGAGCAGGCCGGAGAACGGTGAAGCAAGCAAGGGAAAGGTGAAGCAACCCAGAGAAAGGTGGAGCAGGCCAGAGAACGGTGGAGCAAGCTAGGGAATGGAGGAGCAAGCCAGATAATGGTGGAGCAATCCAGAGAATGGTGGAGCAAGCCTGAGAAGGGTTGAGGAAGCCAGAGAACAATGGAGCAAGTCAGAGAACGGTGGAGCAAGCCAGAGAACATTGGAGCAAGCCAGAAAATGGTGGAACAGGCTAGAGAATGGTGGAGCAAGCCAGAGAACGGTGGAGGAAGCCAGAGAAGGTTGGAGCAAGCCAGAGAAAGGTAAAGCAAGACACAGAACTATGGATTAAACCAGAGAATGGTCGAGCAAGCAAGAAAACGGTGGCACAATCCAAAGAACGGTTGAGCAAGCCAAAGAATGGTGGAGCAAGCCAGAGAATGGTGGAGTAAGCCACAGAAAGATGGAGCAAGCCAGAGAAAGGTGGAGCAAGCCAGAGAATGGTTGCCCAAGCCAAAGAAAGATGGAGCAAGCCTGAGATGGGTGGAGGAAGCCAGCAAAGGGTGGAAAAGGCCGGAGAAAGGTGGAGCAGGCCAGTGAAGGATAGAGCAATCCAAAGAAAGGTGGAGCAAGTTACAGAACGGTGGAGCAAGCCAGAGAACGGTGGAGGAAGCGAGAGAAGGTTGGAGCAAGCCACAGTAAGGTGAAGTAAGACACAGAAACATGGATTTAGCCAGTGAATGGTCGAGCAAGCCAGAAAACAGTGGCGCAAGCCAGAGAATGGTGGAGCAAGCCAGAGAATGGTGGATCAAGCCAGAAAACGGTGGAGCAAGCCAGAGAAAGATGGGGCAAGCCAGAGTAAGGTAGAGCAAGCCAAAGAAAGGTTGCGCAAGCCAGAGAAAGGAAGAGCAATGGGTGGAGCAAGCTAGCAAAGGGTCGAGCAAGACAAAAAAGGGTGGAGCAGGCCAGAGAAAGGTGGAGCACGCAAGAGAATGATAGAGCAATCCAATGAAAGGTGGAGCAATTCAGAGAACGGTAGAACAAGCCAGAGAAAGGTGGAGCAAGCCAAAGAAAGGTTACGTAAGTTAGAGAAAGGTTGAGCAGGCCAGAGAAAAGTAGAGTATGCCTGAGAACGGTGGAGCAAGGCAGAGAAAGGTTGAGCAAGCAAGAGAAAGATGGAGCAAGCCAGAGAAATGTTGAGCAAGACAGAGAACGGTGGAGCAAGCCAGAGAAAGGTGAAGCAAGCAAGAGAAAGGTGGAGCAAGTCAGAGAAAGGTGGAGCAAGCCAGAGAAAGGTGGAACAAACCAAAGAAAGGTGGAGCAAGGGAGAGAAAGGTGGAGCAAGCTAGAGGAAGGTGGAGCAAGCTGGAGAAAGATGAAGCAAGCCAGAGAAAGGTGCAGCAAGCCAAGGAAAGATGGAGCAAGCGAGAGAAAGGTTGAATAAGCCAATGAAAGGTGGAGCAAGCCAGAGAAAGGTGGAGCAAGCCAGAGAACGGTGAAGCAAGCCAGAGAACGGTAGAGCAATCCAGGGAAAGGTGGTGTTAGCCAAAGAAAGGTGGAGCAAACCAGGGAAAAGTGGAGCAAGGCAGAAAAAGGTGGAGCAAGCCTGGGAAAGGTGGAGCAAGCCAGAGTACAGTGGAGCAAGCCAGAGAAAGGTGGAGCAAGCCAAGGAACGATGGAGCAAGCCAGAGAAAGGTGGAGCAGGCCAGAGAAAGGTGGAGCAGGCGAGAGTATGGTGGAGCAGGCCAGAGAACGATGGAGCAAGCCAGAGAACAGTGGAGGAAGCCAGATAATGGTGGAGCAAGCCACAGAATGGCGGAGCACGCCTGAAAACGGTGGAGCAAGGCTGAGAACGGTAGAGCAAGCCGGAGAACGGTGGAGCAAGCTAGAGAACGGTGGACCAAGCCAAAGAACGCTGGAGCAAGCCAGAGAAGGGAGGAGCAAGCACGAGAAAGGTGAAGGAAGCCACATATACGTGGAGCAAGCTAGAGAAAGGTAGAGCAAGCCAGAGAACGGTGGAGCAAGCCAGAGAACGTGGAGCAAGCCAGAGCACGGTGGAGCAAGCCAGGGAAAGCTGGAGTAAGCCACAGAAAGGTGGAGCAAGCTAGGGAAAAGTGGAGCAAGGCAGACAACGGTGGAGCAAGGCAGAGAAAGGTGGAGCAAGCATGGGAAAGGTGGAGCAAGCCAGAGAGCGGTGGAGCAAGCCAGAGAACAGTGGAGCAAGCCAGAGAAAGGTGGAGCAAGCCACAGAATGATGGAGCAAGCCAGTGAAAGGTGGAGTAGGCAAGAGAAAGGTGATGCACGTCAGAGAACGGCCAAGCAAGCCAGGGAAAGGTGAAGCAAGCCAGAGGAATGTGGAGCAGGTCAGAGTATGGTGGAGGAGGCCAGAGAAGGGTGGAGCAAGCCAGAGAACGGTGGAGAAAGCCAGATAGCGGTGGAGCAAGCAAGAGAATGGTGGAGCATGCCTAAGAACGGTGGAGCAAGCCTAAGAACGGTGGAGCAGGCCAGAGAACGGTGGAGCAAGCCTGAGAAAGGTGGAGCAAGCCAGAGAACGCTGGAGCAAGCTAGTGAAGGGTGGAGCAAGCCAGAGAACGGTGGAGCAAGCCAGAGAAAGGTGGAACAAGCCTGAGAACGGTGGAGGAAGCCAGAGAACGGTGGAGCAAGCCAGAGAACGGTGGAGCAGGCCAGAGAACGGTGGAGCAAGCCTGAGAAAGGTGGAGCAAGCCAGAGAACGCTGGAGCAAGCTAGTGAAGGGTGGAGCAAGCCAGAGAACGGTGGAGCAAGCCAGAGAAAGGTGGAACAAGCCTAAGAACGGTTGAGGAAGCCAGACAACGGTGGAACAAGTCATAGAACAGTAGAGTAAGCCAGAGAACGTTGGAACAAGCCAGAGAACGGTGGAGCAAGCAAGAGAATGGTGGAGCAAGCCAGAGAACGGTGGAGAAAGCCAGAGAACAATGGAGCAAGCCAGAGAACGGTGGAGAAAGGCAGAGAACGGTGGAGCAAGCTACAGAAAGATGTAGGAAGCCAGGGAAAAGAGGAGCAAGCCAGAGAAAGGTTGTGCAAGCCAGAGAAAGGTGGAGCAAGCGTGAGATGGGTGGAGCAAGCCAACAAAAGGTGAAGCAGGCCACAGAAAGGTGGAGCAGGCCAGAGAACAATAGAGCAATCCAAAGAAAGATGGAGAGAGTCACAGAATGGTGGAGCAAGCCAGAGAAAGGTGCAGCAAGCCAGAGAAAGGTTAAGCAAGTCAGAGAAAGGATGAGCAGGCCAGAGAAAAGTAGAGGAGGCCAGAGAACAGTGAAGCAAGGCAGAGAAAGGTAAATCAAGCTAGAGAAAGATGGAGCAAGGTGGAGAAAGGTGGAGCAAGCTAGAGAACGGTGGAACAAGCCAGAGAAAGGTGGAGCAAGCCAGAGAAAGGTGGAACAGGCCAGAGAAAGGTGGGGCAAGTCATAGAACGGTTGAGCAAGCCAGAGAACAATGGAGCAAGCCAGAGAAAGGTGGAGCAAGCCAGAGAAAGGTGGAGCAAGCCAGAGAAATATGGAGCAAGCGCAAGAAAGGTGGAGCAAGTCAGAGAAAGGTGGAGCAAGCCAAAGAAATGTGGAGCAAGCCTGGGAAAGGTGTAGCAAGCGAGAGAAAGGTGGAGCAAGCCAGAGAAAGGTGGAGCAAGCCAGAGAAAGGTGGAGTAAGCCAAGGAAATGTGGAACAAGCCAGACAAAGTTGGAGCAAGTTAGAGAAAGGTAGAGCAAGCCAGAGAACGGAGGAGCAATCCAGAAAAAGGTTGATCAAGTCAGAGAACGGTGGAGAAGCAAGAGAAAGGTGGAGCAAGCCACAGAACGGTGGAGTGAGCCAGAGAGCGGTGGAGCAAATCAGAGAACGGTGAAGCAAGCCATAGAAAGGTGGAGCAATAAAGAGAACGGTGGAGTAAGCCAGAGAACGGTGGAGCAAGCAAGGGAAGGGAGGAGCAGGCTAAAGAAAGGTGGATCAGGCAAGAGAATGGTGAAGTAAGTCTGAAAACGGTGGAACAAGCCAGAGAACCGTCAAGCAAGCCACAAAAAGGTGGAGCAAGCCAGAGAAAGGTCAAGCACGGTAGAGAAAGGTGAAGCAAGCCAGAGAACGGTGGAGTAGGCTAGAGAAAGGTGGAGTAATCCAGTGAATGGTGGAGCAATACAGAGAAAGATGGAGCAAGCCAGAGAAAGGTGCAGCAAGCGAGAGAACAGTGGAGCAAGCCTTTGAGAGGCATAGCATGCCAGAGAACGTTGGAGCAAGCTAGAAAATGGTGGAGCAAGCCTGAAGACGGTGGAGCAAGCCAGAGAAAGGTGGAGCAATCCAGAGAACGGTGGAGCAAGCCAGAGAAAGGTGGAACAAGCCAGCAAAAGTTACGATATGATGGTGAAGAAGGCCAGAGAACAATGGAGCAGGCCAGAGAACGGTGGAGCAAGCCAGAGAAAGGTGGAGCAAGCGAGAGAAGGGTGGAGCAGGCCAGAGAATGATGGATCAGGCCAGAGAGAGGTGGAACAAGCAAGAGAAATATGGAGCAAGCCAGAGGAATGTGGAGCAAGCTAGAGAACGGTGGAGCAAGGCAGAGAACGGTTGAGGAGTCCAGAAAAAAACTAGCAAGCCAGAGAAACATGGACCAGGCCAGAGAAAGGTGGAGCAGGCCAAAGAAAGGCAGAGCAGGCCATGAAACCTGAAGCAAGCCAGAGAACGGTGGAGAAGGTGATGGAAAGGTGGAGTATGCCATAGAAAGTTGGAGCAAGGGAGAGAAAGGTGGAGCAAGTCAGAGAACGGTGGAGCAAGCCAGAGAATGGTGGAGCAAGTCAGAGAACGGTGGAGCAGGCAAGAGAAAGGTGGATTAGGCCAGAGAAAGGTGGAGCAAGCAAGAGAAAGGTGCAGCAAGCAAGAGAAAGGTGGAGCAAGCCAGAGAAAGGTGGAGCAAGCAAGAGAACGGTGCAGCAAGCCAAGGAAAGGTGGAGCAAGGAACAGAAAGGTGGAGCAGGCCACAGAAAGGTGGACCAAGCCACAGAACAATGGAGCAAGCCACAGAACGTTGGTGCAAGCCAGAGAAAAGTGCAGCATGCCAGAGAAAGGTGAAGCAAGCCAGAGAACAGTGGAGCAAGTCAAAGAAAGCTGGAGCTAGCAACAAAAATGTTGATTGAGTGAGAGAACGTTGGAGCAAGCCAGAGAAAGGTTCAGCAAGCTCGAGATTGGTGGAGCATGCCAGTAAAAGGTGGAGCAAGCCAAAGAAAGGCAGAGCAAGCCAGGGAAAGGTAGAGAAATCCAGAGAAAGGTGGAGCAAGCAATAGAGAGGTTGAGGAAGCCAGGGAAAGGTGGGGCAACTCAGAGAAAGGTAGAGCAAGCCAGAGACAGGTGGAGCAAGCCAGAGAACGACGGAGCAAGCCAGAAAAAGGTGGAGCAAGCCAGAGAACGGTGGATCAAGTCAGAGAACGGTGGAGCAAGCCAAATGACGTGGAGCAAGCCAGAGAACAGTGGAGTAAGCTAGAGAACGGTGAAGCAAGCCAGAGAAAGGTGGAGCAGGACAGAGAAAGGTGGAGCAAGGCAGAGAACAAGGAAGTATGCTGGAGAACGGTGGAACAAGCCAGAGAACGGTGGAGAAAACCAGAGAAAGGTGGAGCAAGCCACAAAAAGGTGGAGGAAGTCAGACAAAGGTAGAGCAAGTCCAAGAACGGTGGAGCAAGCTAGAGAACGATGGAGTAAACCAGAAAAAGGTGGAGCAAGCCAGAGATAGGTAGAGCAAGAGAGAGAAATGTGGAGCAAGCCACAGAATGGTGGAAAAGGCCAAAGAAAAGGTAGAGCAAGCCTGAGAACGGTAGATCAAGCCAGAGAATGGTGGAGTAAGCTAGAGAACGGTGGAGCAAGCCAGAGAACAGTGGAGCAAGCCTGAGAAAGGTGGAGCAGGCAAGGGAAAGGTGGAGCAGGCCAGAGAAAGTGGGAGCAAGCAAGAGAAAGGTGGAGCAAACAAGCGAATGGTGGAGCAAGCCAGAGAAGGGTGGAGCCGTTGATCAGTGGAGCAAGTCAGAGTACGGTAGAGCAAACCAGAGAACAGTGGAGCAAGCCTGAGAAAGGTGGAGCAAGCCATAGGACAGTGGAGCAAGCCAGAGGCAGTGGAGCAAGCCAGAAAATGGTGGAGCAAGGCAGAGAAAGTTGAAGCAAGCTAGAGAAACGTGGAACAAACCAGAGAAAGGTAGAGCAACCAAGAGAAAGGTGGAGCAAGCCAGGAAAAGGTGGACCAAGTCGGAGAACGGTGGGGCAAGCCAGAGAACGGTGGAGCAAGCCAGAGAACGGTGGAGCAAGCCAGAGAAAGATTGAGCAAGCAACATATCGGTGTACCAAGCCCGTGAAAGGTGGAGCAAGCCAACGAAAGAGGAGCAAGTCAGGGAAAGGTGGAGCAATCCAGAGAAAGGTGGAGCGAGCCAGAGGCAGGTGGAGCAAGCCAGGGAAAGGTTAAGTGAGCTAAAGAAAGGTGGAGCAAGTAAGAGAATGGTGGAGTAAGCCAGAGAAAGGTGGAGCAAGCCAGAGAACAGTCCAGCAACCCAGAGAACAGTGGAGCAAGGCAGAGAGAGGTGGAGCAAGCCGAAGAAAGGTGGAGTAAGCCACAGAACGGCAGAGCAAGCCAGAGGAAGGTGGAGCAAGCGAAAGAAAGGTGGATCAAGCCAGAGAATTTTTAAGCAAGCCAGAGATCAGTGGAGCAAGCTAGAGAAAGGTGGAGCCAGCCAGACAAGGATGGAGTGAACCAGAGAAAGGCAAAGCAAGCCGGAGAACAGTGGAGCAAGTCAGAGAACGGTGGAGCAAGTCAGGAAATGGTGGAGCAAGCCAAGGAAAGGTGGAGGGGCCAGGGAAAGGTGGAGCAAGCCAGAGAAAGGTGAAGCAAGCCAGATAAAGGTGGAGCAAGCCAGTGAAAGGTGGAGCAAGGTAGAGAAAGGTGGAGCAAGCGAGAGAAAGGTTGAGCAAGCCAAAGAAATGTGAAGCAAGCCAGAGAAAGGTGGAGCAAGCCAGTGAAAGATGGAGCAAGCAAGAGAATGGTTGAGCAAGTCAGAGAACGGTGGAGCAAGCCATAAAGAAGTGGAGCAAGCCAGAGAACGGTGGAGTAAGCCAGAGAACGGTGGAGCAAGCCAGAGAATGGTGGATCAAGCCACAGAACGGTCGAGCAAGCCAGACAAAGGCGGAGCAAGGCAAAGAAAGGTAGAGCAAGCCAGAAAAAGGTGGATAAAGCCACAGAACAGTGGAGTAAGCCAGAGAAAGGTGGATCAAGCCAGATAAAGGTGGTGCAATCCAGAGAAAGGTGGAGCAAGCCAGGGAAAGGTGGAGCAAGCCAGAGAAATGAGGAGCAAGCCAAAGAACAGTGGAGCAAGCCAGAGAAAGGTTGATCAAGCCAGAGAATTGTGCAGCAAGCTAGAGAACGGTGGAGCAAGCGAGAGAATGGTTGAGCTGGCTAGAGAACGATGGAGTAAGGCAGAGAACGATGGAGCAAGCCAGAGAAAGGTTGAGAAAGCCAGAGAAAGATGGAGCAAGCCAGAGAAAAGTGGAGCAAGCCAAAGAACGGTGGAGCAATCGAGAGAGTGGTGGAGCAAGCTAGAGAAAGGTGGAGTAAGCCAGAGAATAGTGGAGCAAGCCAAAGAACGGTGGAGCAAGCCAGAGAAAGGTGGATCAAGCCAGAGAATGTTGGAGCAAGCCAGAGAACGGTGGAGCAAGCAAGAGAAAGGTGGAGCAAGCCAGAGAAAGGTGGAGCAATCCAGAGAAAGATAATGAAAGCCAGATAAAGGTGGAGTTAGCCAGAGAACTGTGGAGCATGCCAATGAAAGGCGGAGCAAGCCAGAGCACGGTGAAGCAAGCCAGAGAACGGTGGGGCAAGCCAAAGAACGGTGGAGTTAGCCAGAGAAAATTGGAGCAATCTAAAGAAAGGTGGAGAAAGGCAGAGAAAGGTGGAGCAAGCCAGAGAAAGTTGGAGCAGGCCTGAGAAATGTGAAGCAGGGCTGAGAACAGTGGAGCAAGGGAGAGAATGGTGAAGGAAGCTAGAAAACGGTGGAGCAGACCAGAGAACGATGGAGCAGGTCAGAGAAAGGTGAAGAAAGGCAGAGAAAGGTGGAGCAAGCCACAAAACGGTGGAGCAGGCCAGAGAATGGTGTATGAGGCCAAAGAGAGGTGGAGCAAGCAAGATGAATATGGAGCAAGTCAGAGAAATGTGGAACAAGCCAGAAAACAGTGGAGCAAGGCAAGGAACGGTGGAGGAATCCAGATATAAACTAGCAAGCCAGAGAAAGGCGGACAAGGCCAGAGAAAGGTGGAGCAGGCCAGAGAAAAGTAAAGCCAGCCAGAGAACGGTGGAGCAGGTGATTCAAAGGTGGAGTAGGCCAGAGAAAGTTGGAGCATGGCAGAGAAAGGTGGAGCAAGCCAGAGAACGGTGGAGCAAGGCAGAGAACGGTGGAGCAGGGAAGTAAGGTGGAGTAAGCGAGAGAAAGTTAGATTATGGCAGAGAAAGGTGGAGCAAGCAAGAGAAAGGTGGAGCAAGCAAGAGAAAGGTGGAGCAAGCCAGAGAGTGGTGCAGCAAGCCATGGAAAGGTAGAGCAAGGCATAGAGTGGTGGAGCAGGCCAGAGAAAGGTGGAGCAAGCCACAGAACGGTGGGGCAAGCCACAGAAAGGTGGAGCAAGCCAGAGAAAGGTGGAGCAAGCCAAGGAATGGTGGCGCAAGCCAGAAAACGTTGGAGCAAGCCAGAGAAAGGTGGAGGAAGTCAGAGAACGGTGGAGTAAGTCAGAGATTGGTGGAGCAAGCTAGAGAAAGGTGGAGCAGGCTAGAGAAAGCTGGAGCAAGCCAGAGAACGGTGGAGCACGCCGTAGAACTGTGGAGCAAGCCACACAAAGGTGGAGTAAGCCAGGGAAAGGTGGAGCAAGCCGGAAAAAGGTGGAGCAAGCCAAAGAAAGGTGGAGCAAGCCACGGAAAATTGGAGCAAGCCAGAGAAAAATGGAGCAAGACAGAGAAAGATTGAGGAAGCAAGAGAAAGGTGGAGTAAGCCAGAGAAAGGTGGAGAAAGCGAGAGAATGGTGGAGAAAGCCAGAGAAAAGTGGAGCATGCCATAGAAACATGAAGAGAGCCAGACAATGGTGGAGCAAGTCAGAGAACAGTGGAGCAAGCAAGTGAAATGTTGAGTAAGCGAGAGAACGGTGGAGCAAGTCAAAGAAAGGTAAAGCAAGCCAGAGATTGGTGGAGTAAGCCAGTGAAAGGTGGTGCAAGCCAAAGAAAGGCGGTCCAAGCCAGGGAAAGGTAGTAAAAGCCAGAGAAAGGTAAATCAAGCCAGAGAAAGGTGGAGCAAGCCAGGAGAAGGTGGAGCAACCCAGAGGAAGGTGGAGCAAGCCAGAGAAAGGTGGAGCAAGCCAGAGAATGATGGAGCAAGCCAGAGAAAGGTGGAGCAATCCAGAGAAAGGTCGAGCAAGCCAGAGAACGGTGGACCAAGTCAGAAAACGGTGGAGCAAGCCAGAGAAAAGTGGAGCAAGCCAGAGAACGGTAGAGTAAGCTAGAGAACGGTGCAGCATGGCAGAGAAAGGTGAAGCAGGCCTAAGAATGGTGGAACAAGCCAGAGAACGAGGGAGCAAGCCAGAGAACAGTGGAACAAGCCAGATAACGATGGAACAAGCCACAGACACGTGGAGCAAGCCATTCAAAGGTGTAGCAAGCCAGAGAAAGGTAGAACAAGCCAGAGAGCGGTGGAGCAAGCCAGAGAATGGTGGAGCAAGCCAGAGAAAGGTGGAGCAAACCAGAGAAAGCTGGAGCAAGCAAGAGAAAGGTGGAGCAATCCAGAGAAAGGTGGAGGAAGCCAGAGAACTGTGGAGCAAGCCAGAGAACGTTGGTTCAAGCCAGAGAATGGTGGAGCAAGCTAGAGAACGGTGGAGCAAGCCAGAGAAAGGTGGAGCAGGCCAGAGAAAATGGAAGGAAGCCAGAGAAAGGTGAAACAAACAAGCGAATGGTGGAGCAAGCTAGAGAACGGTGGAGCAAGCCAAAGAACGGTGGAGCAAGTCAGAGTACGGTAGAGCAAGCCAGAGAACAGTGTAGCAAGCCTGAGAAAAGTGGAGCCAGCCAGAGAAGGGTGAAGCAAGCTAGATAATGTTCAAGCAAGCCAGATAACGGTGGGGCATGCCAGAGAATAGTGGAGCAAGCCAAAGAAATGTGGAGCAAGCCAGAGAATGGTGGAGCAATCCAGAGGACGGTGGAGCAAGCCAGAGAAAGTTGGAGCAAGCCACAAAAAGTTGGAGCAAGCCAGAAAAAGTTTGAGCAAGCCAAAGAAAGGTGGAGCAACCCAGAGAAAGGAGGAGCGAGCTAGGGAAAGGGGGAACAAGCCAAAAAAAGATGTAGCAAGCCAGGGAAAGGTGGGGCAAGCCAGAGAAAGGTGAAGCAAGCCACATAAATGTACAGCAAGCCAGGGAAAGGTGGATCAAGCCATAGAACGGTGGAGCAAGCTAAAGAACGGTGGAGCAAGCCAGAGAAAGGTTAAGTTAGACAGAGATCGGTGGACCTAGCCGGTGAAAGATGGAGCAACCTAGGGAAAGGTGGACCAAGCCAGAGAAAGGTGGAGCACGCCCGTGGCAGGTGGAGCAAGCCAGGGAAAGGTGAAGCAAGCTACAGAAAAGTGGAGCAAGTTAGCGAACGGTGGAGCAAGCCAGAGAAAGGTGGATCAAGCTAGAGAACGGCGGGGCAAGCCAGAGAATGGTGGAGCAAAGCAGAGAAAGGTGGAGCAAGCCAGAGAAATGAAGAGCATGTCAGAGAAAGGTGGAGCAAGCCAGAGAACGGTGGAGCAAGCAAGAGAAAGGTGGCAGAAGCCACCAAACGGTGGAGCAAGCCAGGAAAAGGAGGAGAAAGCCAGGGAAAGGTAAAGCAAGCCAGAGAGAGGTAGAGCAAGGCAGAGAAATGTGGAGAAAGCCAGGGAAAGGTTGAGGAAGGAAGAGAAAGGTGGAGCAAGCCAGAGAAAGGTTGAGCAAACCAGAGAAAGGTGGAGGAAGCCAGCGAAAGGTGGAGCAAGCCAGGGAAAGGTGGACCAAGCCAGTGAAAGGTGGAGCAAGCAAGAGAACGGTGGAGCAAGTCATAAGAAAGTGAAGCAAGCTGGAGAACGGTAGAGTAAGCCAGAGAATGGTGGAGCCAGCCGGAGAAAGATGGAGCAGGCTAAAGAAAGGTGGAGCAAGCCAGAGATTGGTGGAGCAAGGCAGAGAACGGTGGAACAAGCCAGGAAATGATGGAGCAAGCCACACAAAGGTGGAGCAAGCCAGAGATAGGTAGAGCAATCCAGAGAAAGGTGGAGCAAGCCAGAGAACAGTGGAGTAAGCCAGAGAAAGGTGGAGCAAACCAGAGGAAGGTATAGCAATCCAGAGAAAGGTGGAGCAAGCCAAAGAAAGGTAGAGCAAGCCAGAGAACGGTGGAGCAAGCCAGTGAAAGGTGGAGGAATCTAGGGAAAGTTGGAACAAGCCAGAGAAAGGTGGAGCAAGCGAGAGAACTGTTGAGCAAGCCAGAGATTGATGGATCAAGTCAGAGAATGGTAGAGAAAGCTAGAGAACGGTGGAGCAAGCGAAAGAGCGGTGGAGCTGACCAGAGAATGGTGGACCAACGCAGAGAACAGTGGAGCAAACCAGAGAAAGGTGGAGAAAGCTAGAGAAAGGTAGAGCAAGCCAAAGAAAGGTTGAGGAAGCCAGAAGAAGGTGGAGCAAACCAGAGAAAGGTGGAGCAAGCGAGAAAGTAGTGGAGCAAGCCAGAGAAGGGTGGAGCAAGCCAGAGGAAGGCTGAGCAAGCCAGAGAACAGTGGAGCAAGCCACAGAACGGTGGAGCAAGCCAGAGAAAGGTGGAGCAAGCCAAAGAACGGTGGATCAAGCCAGAGAACAGTAGAGAAAGCAAGAGAAAGGTGGAGCAAGCCAGAGAAAGGTGGAGCAAGCCAGTGAAAGGTGGAGCAGGCCAGAGAATGATCGAGCAAGCCATGAAAAGGTGGAGAGAAGCTAGAGAATGGTGGAGCAAGCCAGAGGAAGTTGGAGCAAGCCAGAGAACAGTGGAGCAACCCAGAGAACGGTGGAGCAAGTCCGAGAACGGTGAAGTAAGCAAGAGAAAGGTGAAGTTATTCAAAGAACGGTGGAGCAAGCATTAGAAATGTGGAGCAAGCCAGAGAAAGTTGGAGCAGGCCATAGAAAGGTGGAGCAGGCCTGAGAACAGTGGAGTAAGGGAGAGAATGGTCGAGCAAGCCAGAGAACGGTGGAGCAGGCAAGATAATGGTGGAGCAGGCCAGAGAACGGTGGAGCAAGCCACAAAAAGGTGGAGCAAGCCCGAAAACGGTGGAGCAGGCCAGAGAATAATGGAGCAGGCAAGAGAAAGGTGGAGCAAGCAAGAGAAATGTGGAGCAAGCCAGAGAAATGTGGAGCAAGCCAAAGAACAGTTGAGCAAGGCAGAGAGCGGTGGAGGAATCCTGAAAAAGGTGCAGCAAGCCAGAAGAAGGCGGACCAAGCCCAAGAAAGGTGGAGCTGGCCAGAGGTAGAGTAGTCCTTGAAAGGTAAAGCAAGCCAGAGAACTCTGGAGCTGTTGAAAAAAAGGTAGAGTAGGCCAGAGAAAGTTGGAGCAAGGCAGAGAAAGGTGGAGCAAGTCAGAGAAAGGTGGAGCAAGCCAGAGAATGGTGGAGCAAGCCAGAGAACGGTGGAGCAGGCCACAGAAAGGTGGAGCAGGCCAGAGAAAGTCGGAGCAGGCCAGAGAAAGGTGAAGCAAGACAGAGAACGGAGGAGCAAGCAAGAGAAAGGTAGAGGAGGCCAGAGAAATTGGGAGCAAGGCTACAAGGCAATGTAGGAGTTGGTCGGAAAGTGAAGAGTTGCAATGCAAGAGTGTCGGCAGCAGGAGCGGGACAAGGAGGAGAGCGAGCTTGATGGGTCGAGTGATGTGGTGGGAAGAACTGAGTGAAGGAACTGAAGTGGCGGAGTGAAGACGTGCAAAGCTAAGAACTCAGAGTGGATGGCGATGGAAGAGTTAGCGATGAGCGAGTAGAGCGAAGACATGGCAACGAAGCCGCGGAACCAGAGGTGAACAGAAAATCTATTCTGGTTAACTCCGAGGGAATGAATATCCTCCTTATAACAAAAGCAGAACAGGACAAAGGACAAGCAACGACTACTTTTACACTAGCTGGATGTGCTTGTGGTCGAGCCGCTCATTAGGGGATTACTTAGTAATGTGCCGTTTGGTCAGTTGACACCGTCAACGGATCGTGTCAGGCATGACCGAGGTGGTTCATGCCGGAACTGAACCCTTTTGAGAGTGCTCAGAATATTCAAGAGGAGGTGTGGCTTTGAGCAGGGAACCGAGGTGGTGTGGAGGAGGAGGTGAGCCCGGTAGTTGTTCTGCCTTGACAGAGGCAATATTCTGGCACTAGGGCGCAACTAGGGTGCGACTAGGGCGCAACTAGGACACAACTAGGACGTACCTAGGGCGCAACTAGGACACAACTAGGACGTACCTAGGGCGCAACTAGGACACAACTAGGACGTACCTAGGGCGCAACTAGGACACAACTAGGACGTACCTAGGGCGCAACTAGGACACAACTAGGACGTACCTAGGGCGCAACTAGGACACAACTAGGACGTACCTAGGGCGCAACTAGGACACAACTAGGACGTACCTAGGGCGCAACTAGGACACAACTAGGACGTACCTAGGGCGCAACTAGGACACAACTAGGACGTACCTAGGGCGCAACTAGGACACAACTAGGACGTACCTAGGGCGCAACTAGGACACAACTAGGACGTACCTAGGGCGCAACTAGGACACAACTAGGACGTACCTAGGGCGCAACTAGGACACAACTAGGACGTACCTAGGGCGCAACTAGGACACAACTAGGACGTACCTAGGGCGCAACTAGGACACAACTAGGACGTACCTAGGGCGCAACTAGGACACAACTAGGACGTACCTAGGGCGCAACTAGGACACAACTAGGACGTACCTAGGGCGCAACTAGGACACAACTAGGACGTACCTAGGGCGCAACTAGGACACAACTAGGACGTACCTAGGGCGCAACTAGGACACAACTAGGACGTACCTAGGGCGCAACTAGGACACAACTAGGACGTACCTAGGGCGCAACTAGGACACAACTAGGACGTACCTAGGGCGCAACTAGGACACAACTAGGACGTACCTAGGGCGCAACTAGGACACAACTAGGACGTACCTAGGGCGCAACTAGGACACAACTAGGACGTACCTAGGGCGCAACTAGGACACAACTAGGACGTACCTAGGGCGCAACTAGGACACAACTAGGACGTACCTAGGGCGCAACTAGGACACAACTAGGACGTACCTAGGGCGCAACTAGGACACAACTAGGACGTACCTAGGGCGCAACTAGGACACAACTAGGACGTACCTAGGGCGCAACTAGGACACAACTAGGACGTACCTAGGGCGCAACTAGGACACAACTAGGACGTACCTAGGGCGCAACTAGGACACAACTAGGACGTACCTAGGGCGCAACTAGGACACAACTAGGACGTACCTAGGGCGCAACTAGGACACAACTAGGACGTACCTAGGGCGCAACTAGGACACAACTAGGACGTACCTAGGGCGCAACTAGGACACAACTAGGACGTACCTAGGGCGCAACTAGGACACAACTAGGACGTACCTAGGGCGCAACTAGGACACAACTAGGACGTACCTAGGGCGCAACTAGGACACAACTAGGACGTACCTAGGGCGCAACTAGGACACAACTAGGACGTACCTAGGGCGCAACTAGGACACAACTAGGACGTACCTAGGGCGCAACTAGGACACAACTAGGACGTACCTAGGGCGCAACTAGGACACAACTAGGACGTACCTAGGGCGCAACTAGGACACAACTAGGACGTACCTAGGGCGCAACTAGGACACAACTAGGACGTACCTAGGGCGCAACTAGGACACAACTAGGACGTACCTAGGGCGCAACTAGGACACAACTAGGACGTACCTAGGGCGCAACTAGGACACAACTAGGACGTACCTAGGGCGCAACTAGGACACAACTAGGACGTACCTAGGGCGCAACTAGGACACAACTAGGACGTACCTAGGGCGCAACTAGGACACAACTAGGACGTACCTAGGGCGCAACTAGGACACAACTAGGACGTACCTAGGGCGCAACTAGGACACAACTAGGACGTACCTAGGGCGCAACTAGGACACAACTAGGACGTACCTAGGGCGCAACTAGGACACAACTAGGACGTACCTAGGGCGCAACTAGGACACAACTAGGACGTACCTAGGGCGCAACTAGGACACAACTAGGACGTACCTAGGGCGCAACTAGGACACAACTAGGACGTACCTAGGGCGCAACTAGGACACAACTAGGACGTACCTAGGGCGCAACTAGGACACAACTAGGACGTACCTAGGGCGCAACTAGGACACAACTAGGACGTACCTAGGGCGCAACTAGGACACAACTAGGACGTACCTAGGGCGCAACTAGGACACAACTAGGACGTACCTAGGGCGCAACTAGGACACAACTAGGACGTACCTAGGGCGCAACTAGGACACAACTAGGACGTACCTAGGGCGCAACTAGGACACAACTAGGACGTACCTAGGGCGCAACTAGGACACAACTAGGACGTACCTAGGGCGCAACTAGGACACAACTAGGACGTACCTAGGGCGCAACTAGGACACAACTAGGACGTACCTAGGGCGCAACTAGGACACAACTAGGACGTACCTAGGGCGCAACTAGGACACAACTAGGACGTACCTAGGGCGCAACTAGGACACAACTAGGACGTACCTAGGGCGCAACTAGGACACAACTAGGACGTACCTAGGGCGCAACTAGGACACAACTAGGACGTACCTAGGGCGCAACTAGGACACAACTAGGACGTACCTAGGGCGCAACTAGGACACAACTAGGACGTACCTAGGGCGCAACTAGGACACAACTAGGACGTACCTAGGGCGCAACTAGGACACAACTAGGACGTACCTAGGGCGCAACTAGGACACAACTAGGACGTACCTAGGGCGCAACTAGGACACAACTAGGACGTACCTAGGGCGCAACTAGGACACAACTAGGACGTACCTAGGGCGCAACTA
Organism: Penium margaritaceum; assembly: GCA_023375785.1. NCBI lineage: Eukaryota > Viridiplantae > Streptophyta > Zygnematophyceae > Desmidiales > Peniaceae > Penium > Penium margaritaceum. Next base: position 108,599 of record SZWC01004685.1, on the reverse strand, counting down.
GGACACAACTAGGACGTACCTAGGGCGCAACTAGGACACAACTAGGACGTACCTAGGGCGCAACTAGGACACAACTAGGACGTACCTAGGGCGCAACTAGGACACAACTAGGACGTACCTAGGGCGCAACTAGGACACAACTAGGACGTACCTAGGGCGCAACTAGGACACAACTAGGACGTACCTAGGGCGCAACTAGGACACAACTAGGACGTACCTAGGGCGCAACTAGGACACAACTAGGACGTACCTAGGGCGCAACTAGGACACAACTAGGACGTACCTAGGGCGCAACTAGGACACAACTAGGACGTACCTAGGGCGCAACTAGGACACAACTAGGACGTACCTAGGGCGCAACTAGGACACAACTAGGACGTACCTAGGGCGCAACTAGGACACAACTAGGACGTACCTAGGGCGCAACTAGGACACAACTAGGACGTACCTAGGGCGCAACTAGGACACAACTAGGACGTACCTAGGGCGCAACTAGGACACAACTAGGACGTACCTAGGGCGCAACTAGGACACAACTAGGACGTACCTAGGGCGCAACTAGGACACAACTAGGACGTACCTAGGGCGCAACTAGGACACAACTAGGACGTACCTAGGGCGCAACTAGGACACAACTAGGACGTACCTAGGGCGCAACTAGGACACAACTAGGACGTACCTAGGGCGCAACTAGGACACAACTAGGACGTACCTAGGGCGCAACTAGGACACAACTAGGACGTACCTAGGGCGCAACTAGGACACAACTAGGACGTACCTAGGGCGCAACTAGGACACAACTAGGACGTACCTAGGGCGCAACTAGGACACAACTAGGACGTACCTAGGGCGCAACTAGGACACAACTAGGACGTACCTAGGGCGCAACTAGGACGTAACTAGGGCGTAACTAGGGCGCAACGAGGGCGCAAGTAGGACGTAACTAGGGTGTAACTAGTGCACAACTAGGGCGCAAGTAGGGTGCAACTAGGATGCAACTAGGGCGCAACTAGGGCATAGCTAGTGCTCAACTGAGGTGCAACTATGGTGTAACTAGGATGCCAGTAGGGCACAAGCAAGATGCAACTAGGACACAACTAGGACGTACCTAGGGCGCAACTAGTGCGCAACAAGGGCACAAGTAGGATGGAACTAGGGTGCAACTTGGCTGCAACTAGGGTGCAACTAGGGTTCAACTAGGGCGCAATTAGTGCCCAACTGAGGCGCAACTAGGGCACAACTAGGACACAAGTAGGATGCAACTAAGACGAAAGTAGGGTGCAATTAGGACGCAACTAGGGTACAACTGGGACATAAGTAGAGCACAAGTGGGACGCAACTAAGCCGCAAGTAGTGTCCAACTGAGGCGCAACTAGGGTGCGACTAGGGCGCAAGTAGGGCGCAAGTAGGGCGCAACTAGGGTGCAACTAGGGCGCAACTCTGGTGCAAGTAGGGTGCAAAAAGGGCGTAACTAGGGCGCAACTAGGACGCAACTAGGGTGCAACTACGATGCAACTAGGGCAAAAAAAGGGCACAACTAGGGCGCAACTAGGGTACAACTAGGGTGCAACTAGGACGTAGCTAGTGCCCAACTAAGGCGCAACTAGGGCACAACTAAAGCGCATGTAGGGCGTACGAAGAGTGCAAGTAGGGTACAACTAGGACGCAACTAGGACGCAACTAGGGTGCAACTAGGGCGCAACTAGGGCGTAAGTAGGGCGCAAGTAGGGAGCAAGTAGGACGCAACTCGGATACAACTAGGACACAACTAGGGTGCAACTAAGGGGTAACTAGGGCGCAACTAGGGCACAACTAGGATGCAACTAGGACACATCTAGAGCGCAACTAGTGCGTAGCTTGTGCCCAACTAAAGTACAACTAGGGTGTAAGGATGGCGCAAGTAGGGTGCAAGTAGGACGCAAGTAGGACGGAGCTAGAACGCAACTTGGACGCACCTAGGGTGCAACTAGAGTGCAAGTAGGCACAACTAGGGCGCAACTAGGGTGTAACTAGGGCTCAACTAGGGCGCAAGTAGGGTGCAAGTAGGGTACAACATGGACATAACTAGGATGCAAGTAGAGCACAACTAGGGTGTAACTAGGTTGCAACTAGGTGCAACTACAGTGTAATTGGGGCACAACTAGGGCGCAACTAGGGGACAAGTAGGGTACAACTAGGGCGCAACTAGGGCAATAATAGGACAAAGCTAGTGCTTAACTGAGGCGCAACTAGGGCGCAACTAGGGTGCAAGTAGGACGCGAGAAGGACGCAAGGAAGGCACAACTAGGGCGCAACTAGGGTGCAACTAGGGCACAACTAGGGCGCAACTAGGGCATAAGTAGGGCGCAAGTAGGGTGTAAGTAGGACGCAACTAGGGTGTAACTAGGATGTAACTAGGACACAACTACGCCTTAACCAGGGTGCAAATAAGGTGCAACCAAGGCGCAACCAGGGCACAAGTAGGGTGCAACTAGGGCACAACTAGGGCGCAACTAAGGTGCAACCAGGGCACAAGTAGGGCACAACTAGGGTGTAATTAGGGCGTAGCTAGTGCCGAACTCAGGCTTAACTAGGGCGCAAGGAGGGCGCAAGTAGAGCGCAAGTAGGGCGCAAGTAGGGTGCAACTAGGGCGCAACTAGGGTGCAACTAGGGTGCAACTAACGTGCAAGAAGGACACAAGTAGGGCGCAATTAGGGCGTAACTAGGGCACAAGTAGGGCGCAAGTAGGGAGCAACTAAGACGCAACTAGGGCGCAACTAGGGTGTAACTTAGGCAAAACTAGGGCACAAGTAGGACGCAAGTAAGACACAACTAGGACGCAACTAGGATGCAACTAGGGCGCAACGAGGACGCAACTAGGGCTCAACTAGATCACAACTAGGACGTAGCTAGTGCCCAACTGTGGCACACGTAGGACGCAAGAAAGTCACAACTAGGATGCAAGTAGGATGCAAGTACGGCCCAACTAGGGGGAAAGTAGGACGGAAGTCAGGCGCAAGTAGGGCGCAAGCAGGGCACAAGTAGGGTGCAAATAGTGCAAAACTAGGGCGCAACTAGGGCATAATAATGGGGCAAGTTTGGTGCAACTAGGACACAACTAGGACGCAACTAGGGTGTAGCTAGTGTCCAATTGAGGCACAACTAGGACGCAACTAGGACGCAACTAGGGTGCAAGTAGGACGCAACTGAGGCGCAACTAGGGCACAACTAGGGTGCAAGTAGGTGCAGCTAGGGCGCAACTAGGGCGCAAGTAGGGTGCAACTAGGTCGCAACTAGGGCGCAAGTAGGGCGTACCTAGTGCCTAACTAAGGCACGACTAGGGCACAACTAGGGTGCAACTAGGGCGGAAGTAAGATACAACGAGGACGCAACTAGGGTGCAACTAGGGTGTAACTAGGGCGCAAGTATGGCACGACTAGGACACAACTAGGGTGCAACTAGGACGCAACTAAGGAACAACTAGGGTGCAACCAGGGTGCAACTAGGACGCAAGTAGGGCACAACTAGGGCGCAACTAGTGCCCAACTGAGGTGCAACTAGGGTGCAACTAGGGTGCAAGTAGAACACAAGTAGGGCATAACAAGGACGCAACTAGGGCACAACTAGGGCGTAAGTACAACTCAACTAGGGCGTAACTAGGGTGCAGGTAGGGTGCAAGTAGGGTGCAACTACGGTGCAGCTAGGTGCAAGTAGGGGGGAAGAAGGATGCAAGTAGGGTGCAAGGAGGGCACAACTAGGAAGCAACTAAGGTCCAAATAGGGTGCAACTAGGGTGCAACTAAGGTGTAGTTAGGGTGCAAGTAGGGTGTTGTACCCTTTTCCACCATCGGCCGGAATTGGGTCTGACAACTGCAGGGATGAACTCTCCATCGTGACTCACTTCCCTTTTATGCTACTGCATTGCTTCGACACATATGTCATTCTAAATTGCACCTGGTTGATTATTAGCGTGTTTTCTTTGACCTAAAGACTTGATCTAGTTCCTCCACTGGGCATTCGCTAAACCATTCACCGGATCACCATGGGGAATATGTCATACTTGACCTTTACCTAGGTGATTCATGGGAATTCATTCATGGACAATGAATCATGCACTGGACAATACTGTCACCACCTAAGATGCTCCTAGTTGTTCCACGGATTATTCAGAGCATCATCATGGGAACACGTCAGGCTTACCCCACCCCCTTTTGTTCCTTACTAATTCATCAATGTTCTTCATTAACGGTCAATCATTCACCGGACAACACGACACACGCCCATGACAAATGCTCTTGATGAGACAACAACGTTAACAATTAAACATCTACATTCAGTCAAAAGGAGGAGCACATGGTCAACATGCATCACACAACCTACGCATCACCAAGCAACATGCGCAAACCATACGCCTCCTGCTCTGCTGGATCATCTGTCGGGGTCGATCCTTGCACAAACACTCTGCGGTTGACTCTTCCTTGGTCGTTTGCTTGTGGAGTAGCGCGGCGCAACTCCAATGGACCGTCAATCGGCCGCCCTGAACGAGAATGAGCACTCGTTAGATCGCCCTCCCGAAGGCGGAAGAGTTCTTGTCGGTACCACTGGTAGGCTTGGAACGCCTCGGCCCGTTCCTCGGCGGCTTCCGCGGCGCGCCGCCCGATGTCACGCGCGGCCTCCTCCCAACTTTCCATGGGACGAGGCTCTTTGTCACGGGGAAGTCTCCGTAGCAATGGTTGCCAAAACTGCTCTAGAGCTCCACCGGCAGGGTGATGCAACCATTGCATCACTCCGAAGACCGTCCGCGCGCCGAGTCAATGGGGCACATTGCAACAGCTGTAGATGGTGTAGAAGGTCACCGGGGAGTCTCGGGCGGCCCTGGTTGAGCCGGGCGGCTGGAGCTCCCGCGGAAACTCAGGACTCGGCCATGCCGGTTTGGTGGTGTGCTCTGCAGGAAGCGGTCTTCCCATGCGGGAGGGAGTGTTCACATACACACACACACACACACACGCACACACACATGCACACACCTCCTGACTCCTCTAACATACCCTAGCTTTTCTACTCTAACTTGTCGCGAGATGGGACACAGGTCCCGCTCGACAGTCTGGGTTGACTGAGGGGCAGCAATATCTCAGTCTTGCTGGTCACCGCTGGGCTCGACTTCCCAGGATGGGCAGTTGATCGTTCACTCGAGCGCGTGCAATGTCGAGTGTGAATATCCCAGTTGTCTCAGCATCAGCAGTCGGTCAGTTGTTGATCACCTTTTCTTATCCTCCTTTTCCCGCCGCCCTTCCAATGCTTCCGTCTCGTCCACTTGCCCCCTTCGCGGCTCGCACATCAAAAGCGCATTTGGATGAGGCGCCTCAAATGCTGCTCCTCTTCCCGTGGTTTGGGTGCGACTCCGCTGCCATCAAGCCAGCTTCGGGTCACCTTCTTTCCTTTCCCGTAGCTCTGGTTGGATCACAGCCTCCGCCGCAACTGTCCTTTCCACACCGCGTCGCCTTCCGGAGTCGAACTGCTCCTCTCGCAACATTTGTTCTTCCTTGGATGATGACCATTGGATCATCCGCCATCCCCTTTCCTGGATCCTGACCGCGGGCCCACTGTCCATCCCTTCCTCTGGTGGATGAACAAAACATCGTTAACTATGTTATACTCTGCACCCGCAAAACAAGCTCGACGTCCCCGTCCGTCGACCCCTTTTTCTTATTTCGTTCATCCTGCCGTCTCCTCTCCGGTGCCTCACTCCCGGTACGGCTAGCACTCCCGTCCCCTTCCCAGCGGAAAGTCCCCAGCCCCTTTCTTCGGTGATGAATATTCCTCTTCCGTCCACCTCGTTCTTTCCATCCCATCCAGCTCTCGCTGGGGTCCTTCCTGTCGCATCACTTGGTTCCGAGCCTTGTGGCTCTGGCGCGGGGTCACCCAGCGTTCCCCTCTCCCCATTCCTCTTTCTTGCTTCTCCTCTGATTGCCGTGCTGCCTCCCTCTGTTCTTCTTGCCTCCTCCTCCTCGCCTCATCGCTCTCCTTGCAGGGTGTGCAGAGAGGTCCATCAAGTCCTGTCTGTGCGTTGCTGTAGCGACGAGCACATGAGAGATGCACCCTTCGGTGGCAGCTGATATAGTGCCACCTGCGAACGCGCACTGGACCCCTACACGTGGCGCACGGCTCACTGCATGAATTTGTGGATTGAAGACATTGATACAGCGTGATGCGCCCCCCATGACACAACCTCCTTTCTTCCACCTTCCTCACACACCCGCTGTGCAAGAAGCATCCACACTTCTCACACCATGGGATCACTCCTCTCACCTTCCTCAAGCAGCTGGGGCATTCCCCTTCTGCCGTGCCTGTGCGTGGTTGCACCCAACAGCCACGGCAGTTGTTCCGCCCTTCTTCGTTTGTATTGATGCAAGGAGCGTGCGCTGTACGCATACAATAGTCACATCTCCCGTGCGGAGCCTCCAGCGACCTTGTGCATCCACAGCACACAATGTCCGCTGCAGCGTTGTACTCTTGTCCCAGCATGATTCTTGCCTCCGTGGGAATTCCCTGCTTCATCTTCTGGCATGGCACGCAGCTCCACCCTCCTTCCTTGTCCATCATCCCACATTCCTTGTGCACGTGGCGTTTACAATGCTCGCACTGTCTGGCAGGCGTGTATGCCCTCTTTTCACACCATGGGAAGCTACCGGCACGAGGTGCTCTTTCTCCCAACGGGTCCCTGCTTGTGCCTGCGCCCCTCTTATCTCCCTTTGCCGCCGCATTGCTGCCGATCCATCTTCCCCGTCATGCTCCCGCTCCTGCCATGGCATCTTTGTTTCCGCTACCTTGTCTCATCCCTGCTCCAGCCAAAGGCTTCCCTCCTTGTTCCATCGATGACCCACCACTGCTGCTCCATGGATTTCTCGCAGCCCCCGTGCCTGTCTCTGCCGTCTCCCCTTGCACTCCCATGGATGTCCTTTGTATTTCTCCCAATGCTGATCCTCTTCCATGTGATGGGTGTTGGGGGCTCCTTCCTGTTCCTCTCTCCTTCTGTCAATCTGAGGTGATGCGATGGCCCCATCGTTGTGCCGGCACGTTATCGACCGGAACACCGAATCGCCCTCTCGTTTCCGAGTGCCCCAGCGCCATCGCCCTCTGCCTAACCTCGGTTCCCTGTCCACGTTGCATCCTTCCTGGTGTACTCGGCATGCCTGGGTTCTGAGTAGGTCGATTATCCATCGACGGTCGAGGGTGGGAGCGCGTGTCTGGTCCTGGTGCGGCTGGTGGCCTGGGTGGTGCCGGCGGCGGCTCGTCCCTTAAGAGGCACCACTGAGGTGTCATGGCCAATGCCTCATTCACCATCATCATCACCTTCCTTCTTATCTCAGGGACATCCCTCTTCCTTAGCGCCCTCATGGCCAAGACCGCTTTCCAAGCCGCTATTTCCTCAGGTCCTGGCAACGCCACTGCATTGCGATAGAGTTCTTCCACCGGGTGGGTATCCGCATATGGACGTGGCGCTTCTTTCTCCCTCGTGCCTTGTTGTTCCTCTTCCTCACATTGTTTCTTGTTGCGTGCCCAAGCCTTGAGGAGTCGCAGCCTTGCCACACATCTGTCACAATGATGCCCTACCCCTGACAACATCTGCTCGCAAGGCCGATGGAGCTGCTAATGGCATCCTTCATACCATTCGACGACGTTGTGGTTGCCACAGTCGGTACAGTACAGGCGCCACTCCACATTTGTTGCTTGCTTTCCTCCCTTTCTCTGCTCCTCTCTTTCCTTCCGCATCTTCCCTTTCAGCTCTGGTGCGCAGGCTGGGCACACATGCACTGCCTTCTACTGCAGCAGCTCCTCTTCCCCGCATATGTAGTGGAGGGATACCCTACAGTTGTAGCAGCATTTCTTCTACGTCCTCACCACCCGCTTGCACTTTCCACATTCCTGCAGCAGCTCCTCTATCCCAGGAGCACCTGGTTCTGGTCCAGCAACCTGTCCACCCTCCTTTCCCATATCCTACTCCTGTTCAACCAACCTCCGGATGCAATTCTTACAGTGCCTTCTGAGTCCGGGGATCTCAGTTGCACACTTGCGGTGGAGGGGTACTTTGCATTCATAGCACCAGGTTGCTTCCATGGGGTCGTGCAGCTCTCTGTAGGCTTCACACCTCTCAATCCAGTGCTTGGGCGCAGGCCTGTCTTTTCTCCTTTCCTCTTTGTTCGCCTTTGCCAGCATGATGGGTGCACATTTCTTGCAACCTATCACCTTTCGCCGCGCCCGCACCTTCGGATCCTGGCAGGGTGCATGCACACGGTGTCTGCACACGAAGCAGCAGAACAAGGTGGTTGCGTTCATTGGTTCTTCATAGTTGCCACAGGGTTCCTTCTTATCCTCTGGCACACTGGATTTCCCAACCGCAGCCCCGTGCCCCGAGCGGATCTTTTCCTCCTCATCCTCCTTCCGCAGTTCCTCCTCATTGTCCACCCCCATGCTCTCCTTCAGGTTCGCCGCACTGGTTTCACACATCTTGATATCATGAAGGATGTCCAGGTCTAGGTCGCAGCATGCGAGATGTAAGCTGGCCTTGCATCCCTCGCATACCATCTCTCGCTTTGTGGCAACTCGGTTCTTACATGTTGCACATAGTTGCCGAGCCACCTCTTCCTCTCCTTCTTCTTCATCCTGATCATCCGCTTCAATGCTCAATTCGAGCTCTTCACCCTGCTGCTCTTCTCCCCTTTGCGTCAGCATCCGTTGTTCTGGTTTCCACTATGCTTCCAGCCAAGAACTGTTGGCCATAGGGACCTGTCATTGGGGGGCAGTGGTTCCCATCTTGGAGGATGGGCATTGATCAAGCTGAGATGCTCTTCTTGCATGGGTGGGGGTCCGCTTCCCTTTTCTCATTCTTTTACCGCTTTTGTTTGCTTCTTTTCCCCTGGCCCTTCCTCTCGGAGCCTTTTTCGTTTCTTCTTCTTCCACCGCTCTAACGCTGGCACCAATGGTGCCTACGTCTCAAACGCCACGCCAGATGCAGCTGCTGCAGGAGGCAGCACCTCCATTCCGTACTGCTCTACTGCTACTGCGGATGGTGCTTGCGCCTCAGGCACCGTGCCGGATGCAGCTGCTGTAGGAGGTAAAACCTTCATTCCCTGCTGCTCTACTCATGCTGCTAATGGTGCCTGCGCATCGGGCGCCACGCCGGTTGCAACTGCTGTAAGAGGTAATACCTCCATTTCCTCCTGCTCTGCTGCTACTGCTAATGGTGCCTGCGCCTCGGGCGCCGCTCCAGATGCAGCTGCTATAGGAGGCAACACCTCCATTCCCTACTGCTATGTTGTTGCTGTTGATGGTGCCTGCACCGTAGGCGCCGCGCCGGATGCAGTTGCTGCAGGAGACAACACCTCCATTCCCTACTACTCTGGTGCTACTATTGATGGTGCCTACCCCTTGGGCGCCGCACCAGATGCAGCTGCTGTAGGAGGCAGCACCTCCATGCCCTGCTGCTCTGCTACTGCTAATGATGTTGCATGCGCCTCGGGTGCCGCACCGGATGCAGCTGCTATAGGAGGCAACACCTCCATGCCCTGCTACTCTGTTGCTACTGCTGATGGTGCCTGCGCCTCGGGCGCCGCATCGGATGCAGCTGCTGCAGGAGGCAACACCTCCATTCCCTACTGCTCTGCTGTTGCTGCTGATGGTGCCTACGCCTTGGGCACCACACCGGATGCAGCTGCTACAGGAGGCAATACCTCCATGCCCTGCTCCTCTACTTTGCTGTTGATGGTGCCTGCGCCTCGGGCGCCACGCCGGATGTAGCTACTATAGGAGGCAACACCTCCATTCCCTGCTGCTCTGTTGCTGCTGTTGATGGTGCGTGCGCCTTGGGCGCCGTACCAAATTCAGCTGCTATAGGAGGCAACACCTCCAAGCCCTGCTACTCTACTACTGTTGCTGATGGTGCCTGCGCCTCGGATGCCACACCGGATGCAGTTGCTGCAGGAGGCAACACCTCCATGTCCTGCTGCGCTGCTGCTGCTGCTGATGGTGCCTTCGCCTTGGGGGTCATGCCGGATGCAGCTGTTGTAGAAGGCAAAACCTCCATTCCCTGCTGCTCTGTTGGTGCTGCTGATGGTGCCTGTGCCTTGGGCGCCACGCCGGATGCAGCTGCTACAGGAGGTAACACTCCCTTTCTCTGCTGTCGAGGTCTCCGAGGGCACACTCTTGGTGTTGTCGTGGCCCGCAGCAATAACCCCAGGCTGTGTCCAGCATCTCCCGTTGTCCGCGTGGGTTGATTATCCACTGTATGTGGTGCCGCTCCAAGACTCTGGTGTGCCTATTTTGCTGCCGGCACTGGTTGCCCTGGGGTCTCGTGCACCACACTTGTTGCGATCTTGCGGGGAGGCAGCTTCACCTGGGCCTTTGGTCCTGTCCTTGGTGGTGTCTCTTCAGATTTTGTGGTTTGCAGGGCAGGGAGCTCTTTTCTAGTCCGTCATCTCTTCTTAGTGGCATCCTCCAGTCCCGTCGTAGCTCGTTTTGCCTCTTTCTCTGACGTCTTTTCTTGCTGTTCCTGTTGTTGTGATGGTGCGTTCACTCCAACCTCCTGCTCGCGCACCCCTTTGCTTTGCTTTGCCGGGAAAGGCACCCCAATACCCGTAGAAACAAGTCGGGTCCCCCCAGCTCAAGCTTGTGGCGTGTCGGTTGCTCGTGGGGAAGAGCGGTCTAGGCGATGAGGAGACTGGGGAATGCCTACAATCGTAGCCGCCACTTCCTCTAGGTCGTCATCAGTGGCCACACGGGGCGGGTGTCTTCCAACGGCGAGAGTCTGCCAACATACGGGGAGCTTCTCAAGGTACTCACGTCGCACCATGATGTTGGATGTATGGCGACCCTCGAGCCACACGTAAACCTCGTCCACCGCCCACACTTGGTAGCATTGGTCCAGGCCTGTCGCTTCATTGTGTCGCCGCTTACCCACTTCGTCTCGTTTTGGTCGCACACCGTCTCCGACTTGGAGGTCGTCGAGCATGAGACCAGCGTTAGCACGGTCCACCCCACGCCGTGCTGCAACAGACCCTCGTGTGCGAGCCTCGTGGAGGCACTTCTAAAGCCAGGCACCCCGTTGTTTCATGAACTCCACTTCGTCAGCAACCGTGGCTCCCTCATCTCGTGGCGGCGCCGGCGCATCCATCATGAGTGGCAGGCTGGCCATGGTCCAATGCTGCTCGCCGTGACGCAACATGTAAGGCGAGAAGCTGGTAGAAGAATGTGGCCTGATATTGTACTTGTAAACGATGTCCTCCAGCTTTTCATCCCATGGCGCATTATCATCTCACAACTTTCAGATTGTCTGCGTGATTGCCCCATGCATGCCCTCAACCTGGCCTTGCGCCTGCAGCAGATACGGCGCCCCATTCACAATCTCAATGTTGAAGTATGCCGCCACTTTGACAAACTTCCCACCGAAGTGTGACCCACTGTCACAATGGATGACTCCGCAACCACCCCCGCGGTAGATGACCTCGTCCTTCAGAAATACTACAGCGTGTGCTGCATCAGCCTTAGGGACCGGTCGGGCCATGACCCACTTGGTGATGTGGTCAATTCTGAGGATCCAGTACATGTTGCCGCGCTGGGTGGTGCGGAGCGGGCCATGGAAGTCAATGGTGACCCTCTCCATTGGCGCACCAAGGCGTGCGTACATGAAACGGGGCTGGTAGATCCGTTGGCGAGGGTGATGGCAGACGCAAGTCCCGCGTGTGGTGACAGTCTTGCTAATTTGCTTTTTCAGTCCCACTTAGTAGACATGTGGGACGAGATTCTCCTAGACGGTGGCAGACTGCGCGTGCATTCAGTCATGTTCTTGCATGATGAGTTTGTCCCGGAACACCACCGGAGTGCAGCAGCGTAGTGGGTACGCTCCATCCTCACGCCTCCAGAGCCGCCCCTGCAGCCACACATACTTGTCGAGTGTGGCTTTGGCATCGGAGCAGACATGGGCGTCTGGGTAAATCTGCACCATAGTGCGTCCACATGATAAGACCTGGGCTCGTGCCCAATCTGACCACTCGTATGTTTTGGGTGCTGGCTCCTGCCGCCAATGCTCCATGTCGCCTCCTGGCACCAGAGGTAGGAGGCGGCACTGCATTTCCTCGAAGGTCTCTGATAGCGAGGATGCATGTCCACCCGTAGATTTGGCCTGGTGCTGTTCGTCACCTGCGGCTGCCAGGAGATTGTCTGTCCGAGTGTGCCTGGAGGAGCTACGCGTGGTGGCTGGAGCTGTTGTGCTCGTAGAGGCCGTTGCACCAGGACACCGGATGCGGGTGGAACGTTGCTTCTCTGAATGTTGGGGCCGGGCAGAGGCCGCATCAATTAATAGCTCGTGGGCTCCGTCAGGGTTGCGTCCGCTTGCCCAGGGTCAAGGAGGTTAGGTGAATCATCCACCGGTGTAACAGTCACCCATGGCGCGGCGGGCGATCCCAAGAGGAGAGAGGAGCCGAGTGCACCCCGCGTCTCGCCCCGGGACGGTGGATGATCCGCCGGAACTGCCCCCGCCGCCGGGGGTGCCGATGTTGCCGGAGGAAGAGGTGAAGAAGGGGGAAAAGGACCAAAGACGGGAAGCGCGATTAGTGTTTTGCCTTGAGGAGAAGAAGAGGAAGGTGAGAGGGAGGAGAAAGATGTCGGTGGACGATCAGCCGGAGGTGTCACCCTTGGCACGGTGGACGGTCCCGGGAGGGGAGAGGAGGCAAGTGCGCCCCCGGTTTCGCCTCGGGACGATGGATGATCCACCGGAACTGCTCTCGGTGGGAGTATCGATGTCGCTTGGGCAAGACGCGAAGGTGAAAGGGGTTGTGGGCCGGGGAGAGGACCAAAGACGGGGAGCGCGATTAGGGTTTCACCACGGGGAGGAGAAGAGGAACATGGGTGGGAAGAGAGAGATGCCGGTGGATGATCCACCGGAGGCGATGCCGGTGGATGATCCGCCGGAGGCGATGCCGGTGTGGGGCTGGAGAATGGAACCATGGGTGCCTCAAGCTGAGAGTGCGTGGGAACCGCGACGTTCTCCTCCTGGGATTGCATCGAGGGAGGGCGAGCAAGTATCAGGGGTGGGGCGGCCGGTGATGACGGATGGTCAGCCAAGGAAGGACCCACACGGTCGCGGGGCGATGCTTCGCCGCTGGTTCCGGGGTCGGTTGCTGGAGGGGGTAAGCCAATTCGTTGATAGTGAAGCCATCGCATGAGTACTCGAAGTGCCATCCCATCACAAGGGTCAGCCGTTCGCATGAAAAAGATGGATGTGAGGCCCGCATGATCTTACCTATCCGCTTCCACATATCGATACGATGCCCGCAGGATGATCCCTCGGCAAAGGAAGGGTTGCAGATTTGCAGTGAGAGAACCTTGTCGACGATAGTGCACTGTCCAGTCAAGAAAGCAGCGGAGGGCCCGTGTGCCCTGGTGGAGGGAAAAGTCGAGGGGGTAGAGGAAGCAAAGGAAGTCGTGGTGATGCAAGTAGAAACTCCACGCTAAGAAAGGAAGGAGATTGGGCCTGATTCGTTCTGGGTAGGTGGGTGTCATGGTCTAATGCAGGAAACAACAGAAGGCCGCTGGCCCGGCATCAGTGGAGAATTCCAGCAGATACAAGTGCCGCAGCTCTTCCAAGTATTCCTCCCACCCATCTCGCAGCCTTTGTACTGCATTGTCAAGGAACATCCGGGTCACGTCGCGAATCAACTGTTGTTGCATACGTTGCTCGCGTTCCTCGATAAGCCTCTTTGCATGATCAACCAATGTGCACAGAGTGCGGTACCGCTGTGCGACATCTCCTTGGAGAGCCAGGACGCTCTCTCGCTGTTGCAACATGTCCCACAGGCAAGCACAGTCGGCGGCCCCCTCCGTCTCACATTCAGTACACAGCTATTGTAGGTCTGACAGTTGAGCATCTAGCTGCTGCAAACCCAGGATCAAATGGGCTGCGACCGCACACGTTGCTCGGAGAGTTTGGCCCAATTCCGCCTGTTGGTCCATGAGCTGCTATCCTTCCAGTGTGGATGGTTCATCACCTCTGTCCGCAGCTTCATTCCATGCTTCTTGCAGGCACCTCACTTCTTGGAGTCTCATTTGGATGGCAGCTGCCTGGGTCTTGTGGTTTTGGAGGTGCTGTTGTCGGCTTGCGCGGATTGCTCCGCATGAAGCAAGAGAGTTCCGCGCATCGGCCAGGTTGTGGACAGAAGTGCGCACATGGTCCTCATAGACTGTTACCAATGCTCGGTGCTGCTCCCAAAGTCTTTCTACCCTGCCCGCCCAAGCTCGGTTCCGGGTGATGCTGGAGGCCAGCGTCTGCCACAACATCTTGTTGCTGTGGGGGTCAGGCATTTCTGGCGAGGGTGGTGGCGCTGGGCATGGACCATCCATGCGCAGGGTGTGAAGCATGTCATCCGCCTCGGCCATGGTGAGAAATGCCGCCAGGGCGCTGGCCTAGAACCCAGCAGTGGCAGCAGCAGCCGCCACGCGGTTGGCCAGTTGGTGCATATACCGTGCCCAGGCAGTCTGAGCCATGTCTGGCGTGGTGCCAGTGGTGCCGTTCTGCTGTTGTTCTCCAGCCGTCGTCACAGGATGAGTGTCGTTGTCCAGAAGGCTTAGAGCTGGTGTTGTCCTCGTCGTTGTCTGTCGGGTATGTAACTGATGTGAACTGTAGGAACGGGAACATTAGGCTGTCGTCGGGAACCATGGGATATCGTTCTAGCAGCCCGGGGTGATCGGGCAGGTTGAGTATGTTACCTTGGACGTCGGAGGGCAAGAGACACGTCGGGTTCCACGTCATGTTGATGCGTGCAATGGCCACCGCTGATTTCCCCCAGTCGCGTGGAGATGCGACCTCGTGAGGGGGTGATGTCCTCCAAAGTTCCCGTTGATGCTTGCATACGTTGAGTGATGCGGGCATGTGATTCTGTCGGATACGGTGCATGATTCTCCGGAGAATCACTGCTGTCCGTGGACGATGCCGGTGCATCGGCAACAATGTTTGCAAAGCGTGTTGCGGTGAATTGATCGCCCGCATGCACGGGGTGGCTGATGGGAGGTGCCTGCCCTGTCAGCAATCGAGCGTGCCGCTGATGTGGCACCTCCGTTGCTTCAAGTGAAAGTGGGACGTACGATGGTGCCCCGTCATCGTCGTGCAGCGTCATGCATTTTTCCCTAAGTAAATTATCGCGCCGCATGGCGTCAACCAATCATTTACGAGGAGGATATCATATGTGGACATTTTGCATACCTGCACTGGCAGGCTCCGGTGAATATTTCCGACCTGAAGGGGAAACAAGTCAATCTGTCCCTCGGACGGGGTGATTTCTCCTCTCGCAGTTCCAAAGCGTAGGTCGACGGGTCGAATTAGGTTTGACCAATTGAGCCGCCGGACGATGCGCATGGCGATCGTGGTATGCGTCGTTCCCATGTCCACGATGGCAACAAATTTGACACTAGCGATCAAGATGGAGCATGAGATGACCGTGCAGGTGAAGTCCGGCGACGGTCGACGACAGAGGGTCACCGGTCCGTCAATGCGCCAGATAGCAACGGTCTAGGAAATGGGTCCCGACATGGGAGGCCGCCAACCGCTCTTGGTATTGCAACCAAGATAACATATCACCCTCGAACAAGGGATCCACACTTTAGGTTCGTTTGCTTTGAAACCTGACGAAGTCCGCATGTTGGTCTTTAGTGTCTACCTTTGGTTGGACACTCTGTGAGGAGTCTCGCGGGAAAGAACTGTAAAGGGATGCATGCAAGGTATATGCTTTTATACTTACAGAGCTTTGCTAAAGCTTCTGCTTGTAGTGGCTCCACTGGAGCCAACCTCAACCTACATTCCTACTTGGCGCATCCTTAGACCGCCAAGTGTCATCCTCAAGGCAAGCTCTAGTGTACTTCCTAGAAGCTTCCTGTCCCAGTTTTGGCCACAAAGAAAATTGCGGCTGTCGCGGGGTTTGAACCCTTGACCTCTCGTTTGAGACTTTGGTGCCTAATCAACCAAGCCAAAAAGGTATGGTTCCTATGATGAGGCACAGGGGACATACCCATTTATGGGCAGTGCATTCCTGGCCCATCTCAGAACAGACCAAGGGGACATACTCCATAGAGCAGTGCATGCCTTGTCTGTATGTGTAGCTAGCCAGCTAGGCAGTGGACAAGGTCCATACTATTTCAACAAATCTCCCCCTTGNGCCAAGTGTCATCCTCAAGGCAGGCTCTAGTAAGCTTCCTAGAAGCTTCCTGTCCCAGTTTTGGCCACAAAGAAAACTGCGGCCGTCGCGGGGTTTGAACCCGCGATCTCTGGTTTGAGACTCCGGTGCCTAATCAACCAAGCCAAAAAGGTATGGTTCCTATGATGAGGCACAGGGGACATACCCATTTATGGGCAGTGCATTCCTGGCCCATCTCAGAACAGACCAAGGGGACATACTCCATAGAGCAGTGCATGCCTTGTCTGTATGTGTAGCTAGCCAGCTAGGCAGTGGACAAGGTCCATACTATTTCAACAAATCTCCCCCTTGCACCTCTGTCCATCTGTCCCTTGCTCAGCTCCATCAATGCCTTGGAGCTCACCCTTCCTCTGCCAAAATCCTCGTGCCAAATCCACGAATGCATGCATAATGCAAGTCGCTCTCTAGCAGCTTGGTCATGCAGTCAGCAAGCATGCTCTTCATTCCGCAGTGTTGCAAGTCCACTACATTCTTCATGACCAGGTCACGTGAGTAGTGGTAACGTATGTTGATGTGCTTCATTCGCCAGGAGATGATCTCGTCTTCAGCCATCAAGATGGCGCTCATGTTGTCCACGTGTACGACCGTGGCGTCCTTCTGTGGCACTGTCATTTTGCCAAACAGGCTGCGGAGCCATTGAGTCTCCTTGCACACCTCAGACAAAGCAACGTACTCTGCCTTAGCCGTGGACACGGAAACACAATCCTGCTTCTTGGTGGCCCATGAGATGGCAGCGCCATTCAAGATGCACACATATCCAGAGGTGGATTTCCTATCGTCAAGATTTCCTCCCCAGTCAGCGTCGGTGTAGCACTTTAGACAAAGGGGGTCTGTTCCTTCTTGGCCTCCAAGGTTGAGGCCCATGTGACATGTCTTCTGCAGGTAGCGCAAGATGCGCTTGACTACCTGCCAATGTTGTGGCCCACAGTTGGCCACGAATCTGCTCACTTTTCCCACAGCATAGCAGATGTTCGGACGAGTCCCTACCATGGCGTACATGACGCTACCCACGGCGGGCTGGTAGGGGATGTCTTGCATCTCCCTTTGCTCTGCTTTGTTGCTTGGCGACATGGAGGCTTTCAGCTTTGTGTCGGTCATCATTGGGGTGCTGACAGGTTTGCAGTCTTCCATGTGGTGGCGTTTCAGTACCTCACCAATGTATTTGGTTTGGTTGAGTTCGATGGTGCCTGCTACTCGGTTGTGGTGGATGGTAATCCCCAGGTAGTACTTGAGAGGACCCATGTCCTTCATCTTGAACCTTTTGATGAGGTCAGACTTTAGCCCATCAAGCAGCTCGACTGAAGACAAGCGGATGATCAGATCATCCACGTACAGCGCAACCAGCATCTGCCCTCGTCCATCATCGCGCAAGTACATGCTCGGGTCATTCTGGCAATGCGCAAAAGAGAGGGCGGTCATGAAACCGTCCATCTCTTTGTACCACATCCTTGGGGCCTATTTCAGCCCATGGAGCGCTTTCACCAACTTGTACACCTTGCCCTTGGGAGCTTCGACTCCTTCGGGCACCTCCATCAGCACTTCCTTGTCAAGCTTCCCATAAAGTACAGTTGTTCTGACGTCCATCTGGTGTATCTCCAAGTTCTTTGTGGCAGCAATTCCAAGGAGAGTGTGGATGGATGCAAAGGTCATGACGGGCACGAACGTCTCATCGTCCTCGGAGCCCGGGCGTTGAGAGAATCCCTTAGCCAGTGCCCTTGTCTTGAACGTGTTGATACTGCTGTCTTGCTTCTTCTTCACTCGGAGGACCCACTTGGATCCCACCACGTGGGCCTTGTCGGGTCTATCCACCAGCACCCACGTACCGTTCTTGGCAATGGATGCGAGCTCGCTATCCACTGCCTCCTTCCACTTGGCCGCATGTGGGCCATTCATGGCCTCCGCCACTGTGGATGGCTCTCCCTGGGCCATACACGACCAGCTAAGACCGATCCAATCATCCTCATACCACAAAGGTGCGCTTTTTGGTCGCAAACTGCGCCGGGGTAGTGGTGCCGCTTCTTGCTTTGGTGCTGGTCCTTCCACAGGTGGTGGTTTGTCGTCGTCTTCTTCGTCAGACTCCAAGTCAGACTCGGAAGCCTCGGACGCCTCGGTATGCACGTCCATGTCAGATGCTGTATCATCCTCCGCAGCTACTCTCCCATTCCCACCACCTGCTAGCAAAGTGAGCCAGTTGTCGGGTGCTTGGTCTCCGGACTCAAGCAACACTATCCACTCTCCCGCTTTGGGAGTGAGGGTCGGGTCCAGCAGCTCTCCCTTTCCAAGGGTGCGTTCGTCAAACATGACGTCGCGGCTCCACACGAGCTTGCCTGCTGCCTGGTCCCAAAGCCGATAGACTTTGTGTGACGTGTCGTACCCAGCCATGATACACTTCTTGGAGCGTGCGTCAAGCTTGCATCCACCTTGTCCCGACTGGATCTTCACCCATGCAGTTGACCCGAGCACCTTTAGATGAGATGCATTGGGTTTCTTTCCCAACCATGCTTCCTGTGGAGTCTTTAGCTGCTTGTCCTGCTCCTTTCCACGCTTCTGTAAGGCGGTCACTGGTGTGAGGTTCAAGAGGTAGCAAGCCGTTGTTGCTGCTTCAGCCCAAAAGGGAGGTGGGAGCTTGGCGTCAAAGAGCATGCTTCGCACCATGCCGAGTAGGGTCTAGTTCATCCTCTCGGCAACGCCATTGCTTTGGGGGTTGTAAGGGGTGGTTTGCTCATGGCGGATGCCATGATGCTTGAGCCAAGGCTTGCATGTCTCGTACTCACCGCCGTTGTAACTTCGGAGCGCCTTTGCCTTCTTGGACGTTTGCCGCTCTACCATGGCAACGAACTCAAGGAGCTTCTCCTTGACCTCTCCCTTTGTTTTGAGGAAGTAGATCCACAACTTGTGGCTGTGGTTGTCAATGAAGGTCAGGAAACACTTGCTTCCTCCATTGGACGGTGTGCGGAAGGGTCCACAAACATCACTATGTATCAGTTCGAAGACGTGCTCCGCTCGTTGACCTCCTCTCCCAAACGGCTTCTTCTTTGCCTCCGCTTGGAGGCATGGTTCACAGAATGTACACCCTTCGCAATGCTTCATGGTGCACCCTTCCATTCTGCAGACTACCTCTTGCTCCTACATCTTTTGCAGCGTGGTGTTTGCAATGTGGCCAAATCACCGGTGCCACAGTTGAGCTTCAGTGTCCTTGATTGATGTGGTGGCCGCAGCGGTCGCCGGTGGTGCATCCTCTGGCTCCGGTGCCACTGTCTTGGTGGCACATGCAAGTCCCCTCATCCGACGCCTTGGTGACTTTGGTTTGAATCACGTAGAGGCCGTCGACTCTTGGAAATTGAAGCATGAGATCGTCTTTGGTGTACAAAATCTGGATGTCCTTGTTTTTTAGGGCCACCGCTTCCTTGTTGGTGAACACCACGGTCATGTTATTGTCAGTGATTTGTGACACGGACAACAAGTTGGCTGCAAAGGAGGGCATATACACCACCTTTTGAAGGTTGACTGCCTTCTCTGCACCGTTCACGTTGAACGTGATCACCTTGTCCCCTTTGCCCATGGCTTGAACGACGCCAGTGTTTGCACACTTGATGCGTATGACAGATTCGGCCATGGAGACAAATCCACCTTTCTCTTTTGATGAGTGGTGGTTGGTGCCCGAGTCAAGGGCGAATGCCCCGGGTCTAAGGATCGCTGCGCCCTTCATGGGCAGTCCCCTAGCCATCATGTTGGTGAGCTCCTTCTTCTCCTTTCCACCTTTGTTCCTGCCTCCTCTCTTGGGACTAGGACAGTCCCTAGCCCAGTGCCCAGCCTTGCCACAGTTATGACAGTTGCCGGGCTTCTTGGAACTCTTCTCGCTACCATTGCCTTTCTCTCCACCGCCACCGCTTCCGCTGTTGCCTTGACTAGAGCGAGAGCTTGCACTTTGTCCACCGAAGCGAGAGGCATAGGCTGAGATGTTCGCCTTAGCGCCACTGCGTCGCATGGACTCGTTGCAGACGTATTCGATGACAGCCTCGTACGTCAGATCCGCCTCCTTCCAACCGCCAAATTTGGTAATCAAGGACCCCCAGCTTTCCGGCAGCGCCATTAGAAGGATCATGGCACACATGTTGGAGTCGAGATTCCATTCCATTTGCTAGACCTCTTGTAGCGCATTGTCCAACGACTGTAAAAATGCGGGTATCGATTCTCCATTGCTCATCCTCATTTACATCAACCATTGGAAGATGAAGAGACGGTTTGCTAGGGCATTTGATTGATGCATGCGTGCAAGTTTTGCGTAGGCCTCGGTAGCCAACGTGCATCCTGTGAT
The DNA here is from genome assembly GCA_023375785.1 of Penium margaritaceum. Classification (NCBI taxonomy): domain Eukaryota; kingdom Viridiplantae; phylum Streptophyta; class Zygnematophyceae; order Desmidiales; family Peniaceae; genus Penium; species Penium margaritaceum. The sequence continues at coordinate 88,062 of SZWC01004685.1, read as the reverse complement.
GTGGGAGTGTTGAGTCTCGTTGATGGACGTCACAAGAATGGCGAGAGCCATGTTGTTCTTCATCGTCCATGCTGCAAGGTCAGCCGTATGCATTGNGCTCATCCTCATTTACATCAACCATTGGAAGATGAAGAGACGGTTTGCTAGGGCATTTGATTGATGCATGCGTGCAAGTTTTGCGTAGGCCTCGGTAGCCAACGTGCATCCTGTGATGTGGGAGTGTTGAGTCTCGTTGATGGACGTCACAAGAATGGCGAGAGCCATGTTGTTCTTCATCGTCCATGCTGCAAGGTCAGCCGTATGCATTGTCACGGTCGCATCGGTGGGTGCCGTCTTGGTCCCTTTTAGGATGTCGAGGTAGCCACACACATTCATGACAATCTCAAATTGCCATTTCCACAAGGGAAACCCTGTCCCCACGAATTTGAACATACCCGCCTCAAAGCGGGCTTGACTCTGATCCGCCATTTCCTGCGGTTGCTTGTCTTCTCTACTTTGCTGCTACTCTGCTTCGTTGAGGCCGATGAGGCTGATGAGGCTGCTGACTGCGACGGTTGTCAAAGGTGCAGTTGGTTCCATTGCATACCCCTCCCACGGATGATCGCCTAAGGCGATGGTGCCGTCGTGAGAGAACGGACTCTGGGTCGTACCACCTTCTAAAAAGGGGTAGAGTTTAATCCCGTTGGGGCTCGAGGGTCATGTCCAACATGGACAGAGCGATTCCTTGTCCCCTAGTCCGGCACATGCGCGCACCCTACCTGAAGAAGCCGATGGAGCCGATGGAGTAGATGGAGCCGTCGATAGTCGTGTTCCTGTTGTACCTGTGCACCCTGCAAGACCACGTGCTAGTTGGTCTTGGAAGCGTGCCTTAGAACTGTTGGAATGATGCCCCTCACCATGGCAGGAGTGACTCCAAAAAGGAACACCAAAAAGACAAGCCTTAGTGGCTTAGTGGTTAATGGTGTCCACCTCTAGAGGCAGAAGCCCGGTTTCATGTCCCACAAGATGAAATTCTGCCCTGCCCCAAGGGAGGTGGAAAATAGATGCCAGGAAGCTAGCTGAACCTCTAGAGTTCCTCTTTAAGTTTCTACAAGGCCAGGTGAGGGTCCAGGAAGGTGGCACACCTTCTAGAATGGGTGACTTGTCCTACAAGGCATCTAGAGGTATCTTGGTCTTCTGGACACCTTCCCTCCTACTAGAAGCAAGCTGAGGAATCTAGGAAGGGGCAGAAGCTTCTAGAGGAGGGAAGGGGTGCCTTCCTAGGTGGGAAAAGGACAGCCTACCAAGGAGCACTCTAGAAGCCATAGAATCTGCTAGGAAGCTCCAAATCTGGCATGCTTTGGTGTTCTGGAAAGCTTAGNGTGGCTATAAAATGCCACTGCTTGTGAGCCTTGATCAAGTGTCAATTCCCATCCAATTGAGGACAAAACTATTGCCTCACTCTCTGACCAGATTTTGCCATCCTTGGAACCAGTTGCCTCCATAGTTTCAGTCTCTCCAAAAACAGTTGGTGGTGTGAACCAGCCACTGCTAGGGACCCTCCAGGGTGCACACTCACCCTCAGGACAACAAAGGGTTATGGGCCCACACCTCTAAGGGGTTCAAAGCCAGCTTGATTTCACGCTCCCAACAGCGAGACATGGCAACTAGCGAGCAAGACAGCAGCCGCGCTGTCCTTAAGTTTGATGGGACAGGCTTTGCCTTGTGGAGGTGGCAGTTTGAGGTCTTCCTCGACAACAAGGGAGTGCTTGAGCTTGTAAAAGGTGATGAGACTGCTCCGCCGGAGACTGCAACGGCTGAGGTGAAGGAGGCATACAAGAAGCGCAACAAAAAGGCGTTGGCGCTCCTTGTGTCCGCGTTATGCCCACCACAACTTGGGCACATCCAAGGATGCACCCTGGCCACGGACGCATGGTCAAAACTTTGCTCCATCTACCAGTCAAGCAACCTTGCCAATCAGCTCTTCATCTTCAAACGGCTCGTTACCCTCCGAGCCAACGAAGGCGACAACATCATGGAGATCATGCAGCAAATTGAGTCCCTCGCAGCGGAGTGCGTGGCCACGGGTTGGGAGGTCGACTCTCAGTTGCAAGCTATGATCCTCCTTCT